>VZTL01071089.1:0-12266 GCA_013400535.1 Scopus umbretta | reverse complement strand
AAAAAATCAAATAAATATTCTGCCCTGGAAACACTAATCCACACCGGACAGGCAAAGGCTAAATCCTCTCTTGGGAAGAGCAGAGCCTGATGCAGCTCCAGTGGGAGTTTTCAATTTTCTGCCTCCCCAACTCTGGGTCTCGCTGGGAGATAAAATAAGGAAAACATCCTGCCAAAGCCAAGCACCTTAATTATTTCTCCTTCCTGACGTCCTGCGGGGTGTTCCCTCATGTGCCGGGCAGCGCTGGGGGTGCAGGACGGAGGCGGCTGTGGGTAAGTGCCGAGCGTTTTCCCGAGACAGTCCTTGCTCCGCGAGCGTGGGAGAAGCGGGGATCGGGGAGCGCCACGGGCTGGTCTCCATCGCGCTGTGCCACGCCGCGCTGCCGCCTCTGAACCAAGGCCAGAACTGCTTTTGCGAAGGGCTCGGTGCAGAAGCAGGCGGCGGCGGTGGCTTGTGCCGCGGCGGCTGTGGGGCTCGGTGCCAGGGGACGCGGCACGGCTCTTCTGGTCCTGGGGCAGGCATTCCTGCACGCTGCTCCCCAGCTGCCCCGCTGTGCGTGGCCCTGCGGGTCCCAGCCCTGCGGAGCAAAGTGGCCGGCGCTTCCAGCACGTGCGAGGGCCCGATCCAGGTTATGAGTCTGAGATGGTGGAGGTGCTAATGCGCGTCTTGAAGGCCCTGAGGGGAGGTGTGGGGAAACGATCAGGTGAATTGGCCTGCGGGATTTGCTCTCCAGATGTGCCTTTGCTGAATGTTATCTGAAGGGAGGTTGGCGCAGCTCTGGCTGCAACCCTCCCGCCTCGCTGAGAGCAGGCAGGCGCTGGGCAGGGCTGGCCGGGATGTTCATGGAGGGGAGAAATTAAAACTGGGGTGGGGGATTCATATTTGAAAAGCACTGATTTTGCTGTTCCATTTAGCTTCGTGCAGTCTCTAACTGGGCCATGAAGGCAACATAACTTGGCTTTGACAGCTGACTGTCCTAGAGTGCATTTCAGTGTTTCATTAGCCAGCGTGTTCACAACTGAGTGCCTGCAAGCAATCCCCGTTTGGGGAATACGGGAGAAATATCACAGCGACGCCTGAATCACGAAGGCTCGGGGATCTTACAATGCATCTGTACCAACAGGAACTCCAACACGGGATCCCACCGGTGCTCAGCAGGGTGCACCCGTCCGGCAGGTGGGGATGCTGGCTTGGAGGGAGAGGAGGAGACCCACATGGATTTTCTGGGAGCTGTAATGTTCTGGTGGGGAGGGACCATCAGCCCCGAGGTAAGAGCCATCCCTGGTTTGAATACATGAGTACTTTTCTTAGGAGACAAGTCGTCTCCTTTGCAAGGTCATTCGTCTACCCAAACCTGGTAACTGCAGCACCAGGGGTTTGGTGAGTAGCACTGTTGGGGCAAAACCCATCTGCTTTCACCTTCAGGAACCAAAGGCAAAAAGCTGTGCAGGTGCTGCTTCGTTACCTTCTTGCTTGGCTTACTGGATGCTGGAGGTCTGGTTTCCCCCAGTCGCGGTTTTATGCATAGCTACCTTTCTCCAATTTACCTTTTAAACGATTAGGTTATCAATATCATGTCACAATTCTGTGATTTTCTGAAACTCATAGCAGAAGGTGGAAACCACTGGGTTTCAAACAGCTTGACCCCTGGCTAATGACTGAAAATCATGCCCCATATTTTGATTTGGGAAGAATCTTTGCACTGTCTACATTTTAGTGCCTTTTAGAGATAAATGAGAAACTTGACGAAGAGGCACCGCAAGTTTAATCTCAAGAAGTCTACAAAACTCTGCTCTACCCTGGTAGGTCTGGAGGAGAGGCAGGAGCACTTGCACAACTACTTCTTCAAAGAAACCCCCTGGGAAGGAGAGAGATCCTCTCACATCATCACTCTGAAAACAGAATTACGTTTTGTTAGATGGCTTATGAAAGTGGATGCGAAGGCATAAAAAAAAAAATCACCCCCTCACATCTTGATTAATAGCTGAACAAAGTTCATATGAATTGCCTACCTTGCAGAATGGAGGAGATTTGCCGTTTGGGACATATCCAACCAATTATGGCCAATTCACACAATCGTTCAGCACCCGCTGCAGTAGTTACTCCATCTAAAAACCCACTGGGCTATCTATCACTTCACTGACAGTTCGTTTAGTGACCACGCCACTCATGTACTTTTTGGTTCAAAATAGCTCCATCTTTCTATACCTTACCTTAATGACTTTTCAAAGCCTATCCATCAAGACTTGGCTCCCTCTTGGGGCTTTAAATACATCCTCAACATTTCTCAGAAACAGCATTCGGGGTGACAACTATGCAAGCCTGGGGAGCTAGCTGAGCAAGCCCTAATGGCAGCGCCACGGTAGGCATTATTTGCAAAGATAACACCTCTTTGAACCTTTGTACAAATATATTTTGGGGTTTTTTTTTAATCATCATTTAAAATATAAGATGTTACCTATATTTTTCCCAAGTCTTGGTCCCTTAAAATGAAAAAAACTAAAAAAACCCAAAACTTTAATTCCTCAGATCCTTCAGGTGCCCTGTCCTCCTCTACTGAGGGTGCAGCACTTTCAAGCCTCCTTGGGGTTGTTCATTTATTTGCAAAAAGATCAAAAGGTCAGGCAATTTCAGCTCAGTGAAGCTTCAAGTGAATTACATCATGCATAAAAATTTGCTATTTTCAAGCTAACAAACTTCTCCTATGAGGATATTTTGCTCACTTGAGCAGAAAACAGGCTGTGTTAGCAGCTCTTCTGAGCAATGTTCTCTGATAACAGACCGACGTGTGGTCCTCCATACATCCCCTGGATGTAGCACCAACTCCCCACTCTGATGCTGCCCTGAGAAGCCATCTGCAGATTTGCTCCCCAATTTATTCAGCCACTGCTTGGATCACAGAGAAATGAGCACGTAGCCAGAGGCTGAGATGTGCGCGCAATAACTGCCTTTCTTTAAGATGTATTCTGCACACAAACAAGATTTTGAGTATCTGCTTAAGTCCCGCAAAGCTTCAGCAAAGGCAGGGCAGGCAGATTCCCTGACGGCTGCAACGCCAGCACCAGGACACGTGGAATCTGACTCCTTCCTCTCCCTGTCCTGATGGCCTCACCAGTAAAGGCTCTGCTGCTGAAATGCACGAGGCCTGAGCCCACCTTTATGGGGACCGTCATGTGAAAAATGCATCCTGAATATTAACTTATTTCCTGCTGTACAGAGAAAGGCAATTCCCAAGGAAAAAAAAAAAAAAAGAATTAAAAAAGCTTTCTTGCCCATAAAGACTTTGAAAATGTGAATATAGATTTTGGATTCTTAGCAGCTCAGGCAGTGCAAAATCAGTTGCACCCATAATAATCAGATTGTGAGGAAGTTTATAACCTTCCTCAGGCCGGAGTACAGCGTTACATCATTCGTTATTAAACAACAACAAATTGCTCTAGCTTTGGGCAGGCTTTGGTCCTCCGTGGCTCCACGTTGGGAACTTTTGCTAGATGAGAAGAGGGACAGCCCGGCTTGGCACAAGGCTCTGGCAGAGGCTTGTTCAACACCAGCTAAGACTCTGCCCTTAGCAAAGGAATAGGACAATCTGAAAAAGCAATCCATTTTGTGGTGTGAGTATTAACAGCTGAGAGTGCCGACTAGTTACAAGCGCGGTCCCCATCGCTGAGACTCCTTTCCGAGCCGAGGAGCACCCATCCACCTTTCACAGCACGGCCCGCTGGCAGCGGCTGGAAAAGCAAACATATACTGAAGTGTGAAACTATTTTCTGTGTGACCTCTGGATCTTTGCTCAAGGACTTAACACCATGATTTGTACACCACCGGGAAGCACTGCGACACCGCGGTGACACAGGAGATAATAGGGGACATAGAAAAGAGAGGCATGATGAAGCGAAATTCATCTATTAGAGTATACAAAGATTAATCGCAAATAATAGTTTGCAGCTCTTATGAGTGTGTTCTGAATATCGAAACTAGAATCTTTCTGCAAGGGTGGATTCATGAAAACAAAGCTCTTGAAAAGCAGAAAACAAGCGAGTCTCCCCGTCTGGGGCGGCTCCATGTCACTTGTCACCCCGCACACGGGGAGCGAGAGGGAAGGAAAACACAGCGTGAGCATTAAACACTGCTATGCATTTAAAAGAACAAGAAGGTACCAGCGGAATAAAGTAGGACTTTGCAGCAATGTGTTCCAGTAAGCGCTCAGTTATGCTTTGCACGGCTTAATTCCGATCAGACCTTTGCTGTAACGAGGGATGAAACCTGCAGCCTTTTTGCTGTTAGCTCTAAGGAAGACAGATTTGCACCTGGGGCACACGCTGTGCACTGAGCTGCAGAGAGAGGTGCTCTCTGGGGTTCCTCCTGCCGCCCCTCTGGAGCTCTGGGGCTGGCCCGTGGGATGGGAGGCATGGCCAGCGTCCTGCTTCTGCACATCAGCTGCCAGCGAAAGCAGCCGAGCTCTCCCAAGGGCTGATCGGCGGTTTGTCCCTGGCTTTGTTCTAAGGGGGTTATAGCTGCTTGAACCACGGGTTTTTCCTCTGCTACAGCGGAGTGAGATCAGCCCTGGTTTGGTCTGCGGGGACAGAGGGAGGAGGGATGTTCCAACAGCCTGAGGCTTTCCGATAGCGGTTTTGCAATAGTGCTGGTTTTGGCTGGGACAGAGTTAATTTTCTTCACTGTAGCTGGTATGGGGCTGTGCTTTGGATTTGCGCTGGAAACAGCGTTGATAACCCAGGGATGTTTTCGTTCCTGCTGAGCAGCGCTTGCACCCAGCCAAGGCCTGTTCTGCTCCTCAGCCCAGCAGCTGGGGGCACAAGGGGCTGGGAGGGGATGGGAGCCGATGGGAAGTAGGGAATGAATTCCTTGCTTTGCTTTGCTTTTGTGCGTGGCTTTTGCTTTACCTATTAAACTGTCTTTCTCTCCGCCCACGGGTGTTCTCACTTTCACCCTTCTGATTCTCTCCCCCGTCCCACCGGGGGAGTGGGCGAGCGGCTGGGTGGTGCTCAGCTGCTGGCTGAGGTTCCACCACGACAGCAATGGAGGTAAATCAATAGGTGGGGCATGCGGAATGCACCCAAAGCCGGAGGGGCTGTGGCATGCACCGTGGTTACTGGCCAGCTGAAGCGTGGTGCGGATGGAAGGGGCAGCGGTACCCTGCGCTGCCTTCACAGGGAGCCAGGGGAGAGGGCAGAGACGCATCAGTGACGGTGCAATACATTTTTTATTTTTATGAATAGGAGATGACTAATGCTAGACAAGTCTCAAAAGATCACAGAGCAGGGATGCTTATTCATACCTGCATGACTCGCCCTGCCTGGCACAGCAATAGGACTTCAGGGAGTTGATAGCCGTCCTCTGCTTCCCGAGAGGAATGTGCGGCACAGGGCAAAGCACAGAGGTTCACAGCAGACCTGCAGAAGCATCGGCACGTTGGACCATTCATCCTGCAATCACGTCACCTGCAGCAGCTTTCAGCTCCCGGGCTGCGAGGCGCTGGGCAAACGTCAACCCGGTGCCTGCGTGGCGTGGGCCTCCTCAGCAGCTTAAAAATGCAACAACAGAGCATAGGGGAAGCCAGCAATGAGCAGAGGGGGAAGGGAACCCGGCTAGGAGAAAGTGTGATGCCTTCTGGGTCTCTGGCAAAAAGACACCCGTTTTATCTTCTGATGTGCCAGTTCAGCTCCATTAAGCTTCCTCCCTTTCTTAAACAACAGTGTTAAAGTATGGCATTGCAACAAAACTACATGCTACGGTAAGATAACACACACAATTTTGTTAGTGAATAGCAGTATTATCTCATTTGATTAAACCCAAATAGATAGCACAATCTATGTATGTATGTGTTTAGGCAAGGCCTATGAATTTTAAGTCCTATCACTTCCAGAATCACATATCCAATTATTGCAAAACTGCAAATCCTTGGGAACTGGCTTCTAGCCAACACTAATGAAAAATATGTGTGGAAAGTATTGTAAAAATGGAAGTGCTATGCTTGTAGCATCACTCCCAAAACTGGAAGAGCTACATACACCTCTCCCAGGTATGCCTTTTGTACTTTGGCTGCCTTAATCAAATGGCACCCAAGTATGGACTTTGCTTTCCAATAAAGCAGGACATTTCTCTAGTGAGCAGTCTCTGTAACCCTTATTCCAGAGACAGCCGTTCTTTAAACCAACACCCCTTCATTCTGCCTGTGACGAGGTGGAAGGTTTCTCCTCTGTTGCTAATTAAAGGAATTTTTTTAAGATGACCATTACCTGCATGGAAGCAAAGCAAGGCAATGCAATAAACCACAATGAAAGTCATACTAAATTAGTTGGGGATGCCCAGTGTATAACTGAGCCACGCAGAAGGCCATTGGGACGTCTCCTCAGGAGTGCCGTTCTGAGGGGCACATCTTGGCTGGGGAGGATTTGGTAGCTCCAGTGGTGAGCAGAGATCTGGGGACCGGCACGGCGTGCCATGGGTCACCCAGCCTCCAGGAGAGGAGGATTGAGCAGATACAGACACCTTGAAAAGGAGCCTACATCAGGCGTGACATGTTTCTCAGCGAGAGCTACACTGTGTGTTGTTAATGGGTGAATGTCACTGGAGAGAAAACCGCTTTTGACAGCAGCTGGGAAGAAGGAATATCCCAGAGCCCAGGAGAGCCACCATCGGGGGCACACGCCGCTGGCCGGGGGAAGCCGTGAAAACTCTCTCCACCATCTCTTCATTAAGGGCTGAAGAAGTTTAGAGATTAAAGCACCTAAATGAAGATACCTGCATGTACCCTGAAAGGAGGATGGCCTCAGCAAAGCCAAGAGCAAACTGAAACCCTTCTGGAGCGGCAGTGCTGCATCCTGACAGCTCCGAGAGGTTGGGGCTCACGTCTACTGGTTGTCAAGCATTGGAATAGGCTGCCCAGGGAGGGGGTGGAGTCCCCATCCCTGGAGGGGTTCCAAAAATGTGTAGATGTGGCACTTTGGGACATGGTTTAGTAGGCATGGTGGGGTTGGGTTGACGGTTGGACTGGATGATCCCAGAGGTCTTTTCCAACCTGAATGATTCTATGACTCTATGCTCCCGGAGGGGATGCTGCTGCAGGATGGCTTGGCACTTGGAGCTCACACTTAGGAGGAGCGGCCAGCTGCACCGTGAAGCCCTTCACTGCTTGTCTTCTACCATAAGCTCTGCCAGGCGATAACCACCTCCTGAGGTATCCCATGTAAATTGCCAAATAACCTGAAAATAAAGAGATGCCAGCTCAGAGCTTCACAGAGCTTTGTAGAAGCGATGCCGATGGATGCGCACATTGCGAGCCCGCGGTGAAAGGCCGGTGTAAAGGTTGGAGAGCGTTGGCAGCTCCCTTTAAGTGTGGTGCTGTTCGTGGGGACTGTAACACAATGCCAGCCAGGACTGCAAGAGACATAAGTTTTTGTTGTCTTGAAACAGGAGGCGCCGTCCTTGCTGCCCGCCGAGGAGGGAGCGATGCGGCTGTGCCTGCAGGCTCGGTGTCGCAGCACAGAGGATGCTGCAGGGATGCTGTGCGTGGGGACCTACACAAAAACGGGGGGCCTGGCAGTGGGCACGGCCCACCTCGCTGCCCGGGCTGCCTGGGGCATGGCCGGAGCTCCCCGCATGGCAGATAAAGCCTCCGTGGGATCTGCCCGTGGGATCTACTGCCCGAGGGGATGTTGCCGCTGGAGGCAGTCACTCCTGGAGGGCTGGTTATGCCTTTCACAGCCAGCGGCACAGAGAGCGGGACCCAGCAAGTCTGCCAGCCGAGTCTGTTGATGTTTTCCATGTGAAATTGAGGAAGTGATGCAGGCAATGACTTCATTCTGGAAAAATCCATTTTGGTTCCCAAAAGTTGTTGTGGACAAAGTGGTTTGTGCACCAACTGCTGCTTATGACAACAAAAAGTTTAAAATACCCACCAATTTCTAGCAAAACCCTCTTCAGATTTATTCTCCTTCCATTTGCCGTCTCTGAGCTGTGAACGGACACCCAAAACCCGCCACGCCGCAATGGTGCAGCAGTGAAAAATCTCGCTGTGCTTTTGCTAACTTTCTAACAAAATCTGATGTTACTTGTCAAGAGGTTTCTTTTTTCCAAGTACCATCAGATCTAATTCCTAATCAAGTCACACAAATAGCAACAAATATAACATTGCCTTTAATCAGAAAAGGTTTTTGTATCTTCTGCCATAGCGCCTTTAAGAATGTGTTAGAAGTGAGAAACACATCCAAGGTGAGAAAAGCTCATTTTTCTGTTCAGTACCATTGAGCTGATGTGTCTCCTGGAAGGACTTTCTGCGAGAACGTGATCCGAGTACCACCGTGCTGATAGCTTAGATAGGAAACATCCCCCTAACCCAGGGGTACAGTGTATATATCCTAACGTATGTGGGGTCATCTTCATGCCGAGCTGAAATTGCACTGCTACGCAGCTTGCGGACTGTAAGCTGTACTGCCACGTACTGGATGCTGCTACGTACGGCCAAGCAGCACTGCTCGTGCAGGATCCCGCAGTCCTGGCGCGTAGGTAGCGCTGGAAAGCGAATTGCATTTCGCAAAGTATTCGCGTCTAGCAAAAGGCTTTGACAAGGACCTGTTACTGAATAGTGACGTGAGACGTGAACAGGGCATCGCTAAGGAGAAAACACACGGAAGCGCTAAGGCGTTATCTCTGTTTTGAAAAATAACGCAGAGTTGACCGCAAACGAGTAGACCACAGTATGAAAACTCTAACAAAGGGATTGGCAATTTCTATAGGTGCCTTTGGCCATGTAACAGATTAAAATAAAGGCTGTGATTTTGGTTTTGCCGATTGTGCTTTTATTTAGAAGTTACGTAGCACAAGTCGCTGCATATGAATGTATTTCTTGTGCTGTGGGTAGCAACCCTGCGAGCGTCTGCACAGCGCCCCCCCCCCATGCCGATGTGCTTTTGCTCAGTGGGGAATTCAGTGCTGTGGTGGGCAATTTGGTAAGGCCAAATCTACAAGAAGAGGTTTTTTTACGACCAGAAAACTTCCATTTCTAATTTTTAATATTTTGAAATGCAGCATTCAATATGACAAAACCCTGCCCGTTTTGCAAATTTTGTCCTGAATTTGGAAATTAATTCCAAATGAGTTTATTAAAAAATTAATTATGATCAATCTGTTTTAATAAGAAAGACGAGAGGCAGGTTGTTTCATACGATGAGAACATTTCAAACTATCTTAACAGTATGAAAATGATTATTTGGGGGGGTTATTTTACAACTTAATTTCATCCCTATTTTCTATTTTTAACTGTTAATCAAAGCTTCTGGCTTGTTGGAAAATATAATAAATCTTTATATCCCCAAAGCTTTTAAATTATTCACTGTGCTTACTGTTCTCTTTCTGACAGGAGATTATCCTTTTTAATTGGAAATTTTCTATTATTTGTGTCTGAAATGTTTGAAAGCCAACGTGTAGCCTCAGATACTATTAATAGCAAATATAATAAAGGTGGGGGTTGTATGGAGGCTTTTCATTGCAAGTACATTCACCGAGTCAGCTGCACGAACCACGCTCAGAACACAGCACCGCGCAGCAAAAGTCCACTCTTGTTCTACAGTTTCTTTTCTTTTTCAGTCCCACCCCTCCTGTCCTTATGCAGCCCCGTATCAGGAACTTGTCCAAACTTTGGGCTTGCTTTCTCCATTAGAGACTTCTCATCCTGCCGGTGACACCTTTAATCACCGTTAAAATACGTGGCGTATATAACCGGGCACGGTGAAATGCATGGTTTGTGCTCAGCCCAGGAGATGAGCCAGGCTGGACTCCAGCAAGGTCCCATCCTCTGCTGGGTTGGCCTTCACTTCAGCCTCTGCATCATCGCCAAACTTTAGCAGTGGTAATTTGCTAACTCCTCCCTATGTTATCATTGATAAAAGTGTTTAAAATCATTCTAAGAAGTCACTGATTTTAAGTTATTGGGTCCCTGGCTTTCATATGTGACTTTTTCTGGACATTGTTTCTTACCTGCAAAGACTTGCTCAAAAACTGCTCAAAGGTTTGGGTTTCTTCTTTTTTTTTTTTTTTTCCCCTTCCCACTTCAAACTTAATCATATGTGCGTTTCAGTCTGTTGGCTGCTCAAAGGAGCACAAGAAAGAAGGGAAAAGAAATCCTTCAGCTGCAGAATGCTTCATCAAATACAATTTTCATTTGCCGAGCTGGAAACAGGCAGGTGGAGCTGCCCCGCAGCTCCTCGGGGTGCCGGTGCCAGGCCCGGGCGCCGGCGCGAGGCTGGGCTGCTGGCCCTGCCTGCCTCCTCTTCGGCTGACAGGTTTCTTGCTTGGAGATGAAACGCTCAGGTCGGTGTCCCAAGCTGCTTGCTGGGGCTCTGGGAGATGCGGTGTGCAATAACAAGCGCACCGGGAAGGTGCATTTGCCGACTGGGAGCAGACGTGGCGGTGTGTCCTTCATCTCGGCAAGCCCTCCTGGTGCTAATTTATTGCTTGAAAAATATTTCTCTCCGCCAGGACTAAGCGCTTGCAGCCAGCCTCTGCAGGGCTCTGCGGGTGCGTTCTCCTGCCGCCGCGGGCTCGGACTCCTGCTAACACCGACGGGAACGTGCGTGCACAGGAGAGCAGGCTGTTCCCCTGCACATCTTCAGTTATCCGGCACAGATCCCAAGCTTAACACAGGTGGTAAAACAACAAACAAACAAATTAAAGCAAATTCCATTTGTTGGGGAGCACATCAACTGGTACCATGCTCTGTAGACTTACACTTTTCCAATAATCATTTTTTTTCCTGGAGAGCTGGACTTGAGTAATGCATTTTTAGAGTATTTCAGAAGAACAAAGTTTAGAGGATGATATGATGTCTCGTCACGAAAGAAGCAATAGCTAAATCAGAGCTGTGAGACTACCACTTAGGCACTCCCTCGCTTTCCCTAAATGCTGTAAATTAGATATATCTAACACCATCTACTATGAAAAACTTATGGAAGATGCAGATGCTGTACCTAAACAGGAGAATATAATACATGAGTGATCATGACCATCGGGGGAGTGGGAGGACAGGAGGCCTTAAGGCTGGTCTCTTGAGCCACATTGATTTAGCTCATTTTTATAGCCTGGGACTTACAAAGAAAGTTATGCTTCATGATCGCAGATTTTGCTAGCGTTGCGTTGTAACTTTAGCTTTCAATTCTTCTAATNATATCCAGAAGGAAATTCACTGACTAAAGCATCCACAGAAAGTAGATATACAAAGCACAGAACTTCACTAAATTTAGAGCAGGTTTTTATGCAAACAAATACTTCTGGTTAAATTTTCAAACATTACCCCAGTTCTAGTAAGGGTATGTCCCGGTTTCAGCTGTTTACACCAGTCAAGGACTTTCCAGCTTCCCATGCTCTGCCGGGTGCACAAGGAGCTGGGAGGGAACGCAGGCAGGACAGCTGATCCCAGTGAGCCATCAGGGCTATTCCATACCACCTGATGTCAAGCTCAGTATATAAACTGGGGGAGCTGGCCAGGGGAGGGAGTGATTGCTGCTTGGGGGCAGGCTGGGCTTTGGGTGGTGAGCAAGTGTGTGGTGTATCACTTGTTTTGTATACTCTGTTGTTATTATTATTTTCTCTTTCTCTGCTGTCCTATTACACTGCCTTTATCTCAACCCACGGGTTTTAAGGTTTGGTTGGTTGGTTTTTTTTTTCCTCCCTGGTTCAATCCCCTATTCCACTGGGGCAGGGGGAGGGTGAGTGAGCGGCTGTGTGGGGCTTGGTTGCCGATCAGGGTTAAACCACAACAGGGTAATAATTTACATTTAGAAGCTTACCTAAATACAGCACAATCTCAAATCTCTGTATCCAGAATGCTGGAACTACATGTAGAAGAAGGCATAAGAATCACAGGATTCTTTTTTTTCTTTGCTAATAAGTCACTTAACACAACTGTGAAGTTAGACATCCCTGTCTTAAATTGAGTTCATTAAAGAAGTGTTAGGTGCATAAATACCTTGACAGAGCCTGACTATATTCCTACTAAATTAAACTTCCAGCAATCCCACAGAAAGACTATAAGAACATGGAAGAAAATGTTGATTTTTACCCTGGAAAGTATGAGGAATTAAAGAAAAATCTGTTACTGATTCAGTCCATATGGGTTATTCATCCTAGGAAAGAAAAACGTTCTGCCTTGGAGAATTAACCTCTAGGAGTTGAGGATTTAACCCCATTTAAGATGTGCTCAGTGAAAACCATACCAAAGTGTGTCAAATCTGATTTTTTATTTTTTTTAA
>VZTL01071087.1:18902-29678 GCA_013400535.1 Scopus umbretta | reverse complement strand
TAAAATGATCTGTTGGGGGGGGGGGGGAATCTTATTTACAAAAGATAGCAAGATTCAGATAATGGAAATAGATAAAACTTAGCCTTGAAATCCCATTTTCCTAATCTTGACAAGTTCCTGTGCACCACAAGTGATAACCCTTGAGAATCAAAGCTTCTACTTGAAGAAGAATAAACCTTTAGAAAGTTCAGTTTAAGTTCTTTGTTTTTCAAAACCATGCCCCTGATCTTCTCGATGGCTGAAGTGTTAAGCACTTATGAAATAAAGTTATGCTAGAGAGCTGAGGAAAGTAGGTGGACTTGTATATTTCCCAAAGATTCACTGGTGAATTCATACTGTCCACAGTCAGAATTTTGTTGAACTTCAGTACCTTTGGGAGCTTAAACTTCTTTGTATGTAAGTACAGGAAGCATCTGACATTTTAAGATGGGAAAGTGCTTAAAGAAATAAATCATATCCCTACAAAGGAATGTACACATACCAGGAACTGGGATGTGTATAATATACAGAGATCCACAAAACAATGTATTGGATGCACATCTTTATATGACATACAGACAGGAAGGGAAATGAGCAACATTTTGAATTATGAATTAGCCAAAGGCCTCTGAAGAAAAGGTTACAAGAATTGTATGGCTTTAGAGAATACAGCAATATTTATTTAATACATCTTTATTGAAAATAGAATTCAATAGGTTCTTTAAATCTTTACCCTATAAAAGACATCTTATTATATGTTATTGTATCTTTTTATATCATTCTTAAAATACTAATCTACTCTGAAAAGTGGGTCTTCAAGTACAGTTTGTTGTGACTAATTCCATTTCAGTTTTGTTTAATTTTCAAGCAAAGACTGTTTTTCCATGTTCCTGTAAATGCCAATTCTTCAGACTCACCCTGCATTATGAAATTTAAAGTTATTTCAGGTTCATGCATCTTCAGTAAAACAGATTTTACAGCTTCACCTCAGTTAATAATACTGCTGATAATACAAAGGCTAGTATAGTGAGCGGCTTACTCCGTTGCAGCTGTATTGGCTGTGTGTTGTAAAAGAGTAGTAAAGATGTAAGTCTTGTCAGAAAATTGACCAGATGTGAGCAAAACTGAGACAGGAAACTGTTCTCTTTTGATGAAAAGCTGTTACTCCACTTTTATGTACTTTCTTTTTTGAATGTAACCGGTCTTGAGGCCAGGAAGGCCTCTGAAAAGCCTGACAAATATGCTGCTAACCTGGGGACCTCCAGCTCTATGAGGAAACAAGCCAACAGGCTGTGCAAATGGTATCTGTGGTGGCTTGTTACTATCTTATCCAATAGCGCATGTGGCTCCTGAGCTGTGGGAGGGATGGAGGCACAGCCCCAGTGTGAGGTCATCCATCACATCCAGACTCATGATAGGGACATCCTTATGTTGAGCCACTGAGCCCAAGTGGAGGAAGTATGGGCTGCTGTGGGGAGTAGGAAGTGATGACACCGCCAGGCTCTCTGGACTGCACAGCACCGTGAGCTTTTCCTGGGCTTCAGGGGAGCTGAGAAGCTGTGGCCCCATGCAGCATTAGGGACTGTGGGGGCTGCCAGCAATGGGGCACATGAGAGGGAAAGGAAGGTCTGGAGCCCTTTAGACCTCAGCAAATCTGTCTATATAATAATCTTTTCAAAGAACATTACCAATTTGCATAATTTTGTGTGAATAAACTGATAATTGTGTCAACTTTTTTTTTAGGTAAGGTTATGACATCTTGTGTGACCTAACATTACAGACAGAATTTGGCTTTCAAGACTGTTCTAGGAGTATGTCTATGGAGACTACATTGTTGTGCTAGCAGGCTATAAGAGATGACAGTAAATTATTTCATTGTGTAGAAGCTCCCTGGTAACATCATCCTGATGCCATTAGAGCCTGCAATAAACCACATACACAAAAGACTCTGCTTCTCCCTCCCTGTGACAATATCCTTACTCGTCTACTTCTGCTGAATACTCTTATTCTTTCCATAATCAACCCAGCTACTACTACCTAAACTTTGCCTTCCCAAATAAGGTACTTCTTTTTTTCTACTGCAAGAGAGAGAGATTTAATTTCACCATCTGGGAAGCCAAGATCCTCATTTTGACTTCAAGTGAAATCAACTAAAAATAGCATTTTGCTAACATTGCTTCTTGCGCTATGTCCAATACTCTGCCTATTGAGACAGAGTTCAAGAATATACAGGTATCCAACTCCATTGATAGCATTGGCCTAGAAGCAGATCCTGCAGGTATTTAAATACTGGGGTATCTGTATATGCATATGAGAAGCTTAGTTTTGTTTTAAAACCTCCAACTGTATGAAGTTGTAATTTTTCAGTGTTCTCATCTTGGGTTCTCAGATTATTTATGCACCCAACAACCCATGTGCCAGTTGTGGTTATTATGCATGTAAACTTGAACTTTGACATTTCATACTGCTGCAGAACCTTGGTATGTGCATTCCTTTATCTTCCCACCATCCCTGCAGTTGCTCTTCATTATTGTCAGTGCTTATTAGTTAGGAAACTACATTCCATTTTGTTTGGGCCAATTAACTGGTTGGAGAGAGCAGCTTTTCTAGGATCCCCACTAACTGTGTATCATCAGCCATCATCTACTGATTCATTAAATAAACCTGAGCTCTGCTGCATTTTTCAAAGCAGCAAATTCTTGTTTCTCAGTTGACCAACTTGAAAAAATTCTTCAGACTTTTGGCATACTATCTCATGACAATTAAAGGGAAAAGACATTGTGTAGCCAGTTAAATGAGAGCTGTTGTATGAATTATTGTCGTAATTACTTTATATGCATTTTCATGTGTTTAGGACGCTGTCTTCCTAAATGCCAGGGAAGAAGAATACCAGCAGAGGAAACAGTCCTTGTGCTGCTTCAATATTGTGACTTGCAGCCTGTCTGAAAGCATAACAAAGACCTGATTGTGCAAGTGCCCAGCTGATCCAACAAGCAATGAATAAGTGAGCAATGGTCAACAGTAAAGGAGTGGATATCACAGAGGCCAATTCAAAAAGGTTATAGTGCCGTGGAGTGAGGGAGGCGTGAAATGAAATAGAACTAGAGATACTAAGATAATTAACAATTTGGGTTCTACTTTTTTTTTTTCTTGAAATGGTCCATCCTTCTTGGATAAAACAGAAAAAAGATGACTGTAAACTGATAAGAGATAAATCTTCCAGTACAGAAGAAAGTAATCTCATTCTTGTGGTCTAAAAGAAGGATAGTTTAAAAACAACACCTGATCTACATGATGAATGAGATTTCCAGAATTCTGTGTAGAAGACTTGTTAGCTAGCATGAGATAAGACACTGTTTGGGGAAAGAAGTACAGACTGACAGATCTTTGTTTCTGTTCTAGCATTTGGGTCCACATAAGGCCCAGTCAGCCAGACAGTCTTGTCAGCAGGAGACTTAGGAAGAGAAGAATGAGAAAGTTTGATATGTAACAAAAGGCTTCCTCCAGTTCTAGTGAAATCAACAGTAGGGAGGAATCCCTTTCCTTCAAAGTCTTACTCTAGTTTTTTTACCCTTGAATGGATTTGATTAGATTTTCAGCCAGAATCCTGTCTGAGAAAGCAGAAGATACATAGACGTATGTATTACCAAGACAGCAAAGTTCAGATTTGATACTTCAGTACTGCTTTGAGGACTTCTCCCAAAAGCATTAAAAGAGAGTTTGGGTAACCACAGCATCTTCTAAAATAAATATTAAAATTTATTCTGGCTTCATGGTGTTTCTAAGTAAAGATATTTTCTAATTTGCTAGTTATTACTTGTGTAGTTTTCATTGGATTTCACGGCTTGTCGCTGTTCCTGGGAGATTTCACATGAAGATCTTTTAGCCTCAACAAGGCCTGTTACGATCCCTTCAAGCTTTCATGTTGTTTTCTCTTTGCCACTGCTCTCACAGCAATAAACTGGCAGAGCACCATGAATTTATGTCAATTGATTTTCAAAGTTCCTCATCAACTAAATTCAGCCTCATAATATATATGAATGACCTTAAGAAGTCACGCAAGGAACTGATGGGGACTTTGACGGAGAACCTAACTTGCCTGTTCTTCAGTCCACTACTTAGTCAGTGGAGCATTTCTGTGGTCAGATTTGTAGGCACCTAAATGAGAGTGTTATCTGACCTAATAAAGCCGTAATAGCCAACAAAACATGCTTTGAACTAAAAAAAAATTAAAAAATCAGAATCTCTTTCAGCAGAGGTATTGTTTGTCATCTGGAAACTTTACAAAATAGAGATTCTCAGCTTCAGGTCTCTTTGGAGGAGTTTTCTTGCTCCTGAGCTGGGTGGTGCTAAAAGGGACATGGGGATGCGGGCTCTTTACCCCTTCCTTCAGATATGTCTGCCCTGCAAATACTGCCACAAAGCAGCACAAAGGACCCTGCTTTGTGGAGCAGCACAGATCTGATTTCATTATCTGATCCATTGTTTTTCCTTAAGCAAATATGTAATAATGTCGGAATTTATGGATTAGTTAGACAATCCCTGATCTGCTTTAGTCAGAATTAGTGCTATTCCTCCCAGAATGTTGCTGACAGGAGTATTGTGCAGACAGACTGCGTATGTACAGAGAGTTCTTTTAGTTTTTTCTCTGTTAATGCTGCAATATTTGCTAAGACATCACTCATTTAGTGAGGTAGTTTAAGAAGAAATGAAAATTCATGTGGTGTTAATAACAACTGGGCAAACCTTGCTGCCCTTTTTCTAGTAAAACTGCCATTTTATTCAGGGTGGGAAGTTTGTCGTATAAAAACTACCCCATGGGCCAAATCTGGCTTACAGGAGCTTGTCAGCCTTGCTCTAAAAAAATCACTGTCATCAGATCTGAGGTTGATCTGGGCTCTGAAAAGACCTGCTGTTGAAAATTAAGTGTGAAATTTGCAAATGATTAAGTTGAATTATTTACCTTGTTAGTTCATCATGTCTGCAAAAATGTTCTCTTCCCTTCTAGTAACCTAGCAACGAATACACAGTGCACAATTATTTTTTCACAATTTGTAGGAGAGTTGCATTAAAATGCATGTCAGTGTCTTTATTTCATGACAGGCATGTAGCAAACAACACTGCAAATGTTTGTTTATCCTGGCAAGGGCTGGATTTGTTTAGTGTAACTTGCATTAGTTTTGTCTAACTTCTGAAGCGGGAAGGAAAATATATTCTTGTTTTCAGATCAGTATTACAAATATTCTCTTTAGCTTTGTTTTTATTATGAGAAGTGACTACTAATGGATTCGGACCTGTGTCCCCTGCTATCAGATTCTCCACCATGTCATGGAAACTTCCGAAAGTGTTTGAAGAACTGATTGCACAGGCTGAGTCTACAGGTTGCAGACTGTACGCAGGCTAGAGGAACTGGAGAAAATGAAAAACTAAGCCAGGCAAGAGGATATGCATCAAGATAAATATCAGCTTCACCAGTGGCATAAATTACGTTTTCTAAAACAGGAAATTAATGTTTATTAGATGGTAGAAATAAACAACTGGTTCTCTTGAAAAGTCCTCAGATTAAATGCTGGGTTTCCGAGTGCTTTTTGGCAGACATTTTAAATACCTAGGTTATTGTGAAATGAAAAGAAAACACTAATTCTTGTGGATGAAATGCACAGGACTATCCCCAAAACAATAATATGCTGAGGCCTCTTTAGAGGTTTTTGGTTTTGACTGCAGCTTTATCCGGTCTCAGGCATGCAAGCATGAGTTAATGCCTGCAACCCAGAGGAGTCTCCTGGCTTAGGCACTAAATCCTCTGCCTGGGTCCCCAAGTCCTGAGACAGCTTTGCTGTGTGGGATGGCAAATGATCTGTGTTTCTTAGCCATCTTTTGTGCTTTGTGTTACCTTTTTGATCCTCTCAATAGGCTGCTCAGGTCCAGACATCATTCCCTTCACTGCTTTTCAATTTGATGTGTAAAGCGTAAAACAAAAATTCCTGTCTGCATGGGCTAGGTTGCTTAACAGTTTAAGGTGTCTGGAGGGGGGGGAAATGGTGAAGAGCACAGGAACCACTGCTACCGTGATGCTGTGGCCCTTGGCTTGATGAAAACTAATCTGAGTGGTTTAGGAAAATGGTCTTTGGTATCCTAAAGCTATGGTTTTAGCACTAGCACAGAGCGAAGATTTAATCCTTACTCCACCTTAGACTCCTTGGCCAAGATTACGCCTCACTCAGCCTACCTAATCTGCATGTATTTTAGCTAGCTGAGTGCTTAAATTAAGAATAATGTAGTCAGGAGTGTAGTCTCCCTCTGCAGTCAGCATGGAGAGGCAAGCGCTTGCAGAAGGTGATTCAGCTCTTACCTGGGCTGAGTTAAGCAGTCTTGCAGAGGGGCTTTGCTCCCCGTTGCTTCTGGGGACACAAGGGAGGAAAGCACGCCTGACTTCTCTGCTTAAAGGCCTGTGTTAGTCCCATGTCTTACCCTGCTCCATATCTGTGAGGTAAAAATAAAGACTATGAGCAGAAAGGAACATTTATTTGCCAGCTACTGGAAATGTAGAAATTAAATATATATATATATATATACACACACACATTGGCCAAACTACTGATTTGCCTTAAATGTCTAAGTACTCATAGTAAATGACCTTCACTGCCTGCAAGAGGTAGCATCCCTGTTTTCACATTCTGTCGTGCATTGTGAGCCAATAGGTGTAACTTTAGGTACACCTACTGGTGTGGCCACATCACAAGTCTGGGCATCTCCACTTTTTTATTTATTTATTTAGATGTTATGTCTTGTAATTAAAAAACTTGTCCAAATAATGATTTTTTTTCCCACAGAATTGTTCTGTTGATCTGCAAATTAAGACTGAAAATACCCAAGTCTCACTTTTGTGCCTACAGCAAAATCCATTGATTTGGGTGGGAGCTGCTTGGGATCCTAATGCAAACATCCAGAGGCGGAAGCCCGATTGTGCTTGCAGCGGGAGCTGCCAGTTCAGTGGGTAGCTGT
This sequence comes from Scopus umbretta, assembly GCA_013400535.1. Lineage (NCBI taxonomy): Eukaryota > Metazoa > Chordata > Aves > Pelecaniformes > Scopidae > Scopus > Scopus umbretta. Next base: position 22,694 of record VZTL01071087.1, on the reverse strand, counting down.
TTGTTTCAGAGAGCTGCCTGTGTGTCCAAGGGGAGAGGGGCAGCTTTGCTCCCAGCGCTCCCCCGCCCCCTCTTTCAACACTTCTGTAATGCTGCCTCACTCTTTAAAATGCAATCTCTAAATTGACACTGTTCCATCAGAAATCCTGTTGTCCTACGACTTGATTTCAGGCGTGCAGTTAACGCTAGCTTCTTCTAGGAAAGATTTGCTTGTTTTTCTTTAAATGTGTGTTGTGTGCTGTTACATTCCAAAAGCCAAAACTTTTGCATTTAAAACAAAACCAAGAAAAGCAAGCCTGAGTAGTTGTGATTTAGGAGTAATAGGAATTACGCTTAAAAGTCACCTCCAACCCAAACTATTCTATGATTCTGTGATATTAACACTGACAGAAGCAAGCAGGAATAAGCAGAAGGTGCCAGTATGGATGAGTGTATTTTCATTACTAATTTTAATTTCACAAGAGCTAGTAACGTGGTCCCCCCTCACCACACACAAGATTTCCCACTGTCCGTTCAGCTGCCGAACCTCTCTGTGTTTTGTTATTCTGCTTACTCCCGTCTGTCCACTGGATTTACCTTATAAATTATATTTATTTCGTATTGCTCCTCTATTAATTTTCTATTGTCCTGTCTGTGGTTTGCTTGAATTCCTACACTGCTCTCTTCTCCCTCCTGCTTTGCCATGCATGCTGTTTAGCTATGGCTTTGCCTTTCCAGAAAATACCCTGCTTCTCCTCCTTCCCCCTCCTTTAAAGTTTCAGATTTCCCTTCCTGGCAGCCAGCGAGGGGCTGCACACCATGCACTAGCGGTTGGGTCTGCTCTGTAGCCACAGGACCTGATTCACCTCCTGCAAGCTGAGTAGCGTGAAAATAAATCAGCTGAGAGGGAGCTGGTTGGGAGTTGCAAAGCACGGGGATGCATGGTGAAACCAACACATGGGCTGGGTAATGACCAGCAAAGCTCTCAAGGAGTTTGCAGTTCTCCCATATATATTCCCTTTGGGACAGCAATGCTGAGTGAGACCTTTCAACAGATTAGCTCTGCCACACTGTTTAGACCAGCTTTGCATGTTCAGCTGAAATGTGCTTAACCCAAAATCCTGCATCTGAAAGTGCCCTTACTATGCCTTCCGGCTGGGTCTCAACTTGGCAGGAGAGTTTTGTCCCTAATACCTAGGATCTAAACACAGCCATGCTTTGAAGAAAATGTAAATCCAGACCTGAGCTTGAGCCCATCTCTAATCATGGCTTGATTTTGTTTTCTCCAGATCTGCACATCTGAGTATTGAAGCAAATTAGTCACCTCTCCTTCAGCAGGTTCTCCTCCTGCAGCTGCCTGTTCTCCAAGTCTTTTAAAATCACCGCTGTTTGTGCCTGGGTTTGTAGCTGTGACAAGCAAATATTTAAAGTGAATTTAGAAGCAAGTGTCTGAAGTGACTGTAGAGATCCTCATCTTTAAGTTGCTCCTTGAGGAAGGCAATGGAGCTTTATTGGGGTTCAAGTGTTTGAGTGCATGAAGCTGTTTCCAGAACCTGTATCTCCAGTCCTGCCACATTAGGCCAGTGTAGTAACTTAGTGGCTTCTGTTTTCAGAGTAGCAAGAAGCCTTTGGTGCAGAGGATTTATGTTTCCTTTTGACATTATACAATATTTTCCTCCCAGATTTCAGTGAAGTTCTGCTCTCTCTGAATTGTAAATGCAAAAAAATTACTGTTCAGAATGTTCTCTCTTGAAAAGATGTTTGCTTTTCACAGCTCAAACAGAAAACAGCTCAGTGCATCCAAAAGCTGCCTCACCCTTTGAGCGTGTTCCCAGCTCTCAGCCAAGAGCACTACTATGGAATAGCTGTGAGTAGCCGGAAGAGTATTGTGGGGATTGAGATGCAAATGAGCGAACCAAACAGCCCCCTTCGCTGCTGAGGTTCCCTATCTCCTTCTGCCCCTCACTTTTGAACTGGGGGAGGCTTAACCTGGGCATGGCTTTGCAGCCCCGAACCCTGGCTCTGCCACCCCAAGCCTGGCCTCTGCACCCACGATCCTTGGCTCTGCAGCCACAGCGCCAGGCTTTGCTCAGTTGTACGACTCATCAGCTTGGGTCCGATGGAGAACTGTATCAGCATCACCGAGGCATGGAGGGGCTTTCAAAGCCCCCATGTTGCCATTACTTGTCTGGGTCCCCAGAACTAAATGCCGCTGCCTTTTCCGAGTTAAAAGGGGCAGAATGAAAGCCAGAGGTAGTAGCCACTGCAAAATAGCACACACTGTTCCGTATCTTAAAAGTTCCCAGTTTTCAGGCGGTTTTAAAAAGTTCCAAAGTGTAACGTGAGCAGCTGCCTGGCACTTGTTTGTTTTATCAAATGCAGAGAGTTAGAATATTGCAAAGGAAATCAGATACAGTAAGTTGGGAGGCATGCAGAGGGTTGCACATATAAACACGCCGAGGAATAGAGCAATACGGTGTTTTCTCTGTATGCTTTTCTTTCCACAATGAAGGAAGGAAGCAAAACATTCTAACAAAACCTCCTTCTAAAGAAATAATCAAGGCACTGAGCTCTAAAGCCCGTGTCACTGCACATGACCAGGAGAATAAGGCATTTTGCATTATTGCATGTTGTCATCACTTTGCTCAGTGTTGTCCCTGCATGCTAATTACATGTTTACATGCATTGCATCATTTGACATAATTACTGTAATTATGTTAATACTTCATAATCAACAGAACAGTACCTGTAATTTACCAAACAAAAACGACATGAAAAGCTAAACCCACAAATGGAAGGGGATACACTGCGAAGGATTTAATCGTCGGTGCAGAAGCAGGCGGGAAGCGCTCAGAACTGGAATATCTTGGTTTAGCCATCGGATCCTCCCAGGCAGCACCGGGGCACTTCGCAAGGTGTTTTAAAAGGTATTAACGAGTGTAACACACCAAACTGTGAACAGGGTGTAAATGTTTGATACTCATTCATGAACTCTCATATAGAAAAATCTGTGCAGTGCCCTTAATGAAGCTGCGTGACACTTGAAAGAACAACAGGAGACTGAGAAAGTCAGTGATCTGGAAATATTGTAACCCCTCTCCTATCTGTGGACGTACAATACCAATCTCGAACCCCTTGTTGCTTTTTTGAACGAGGTATGGTGGCACCTGGCATATCGGAGCACAGTCTGTGTGCAGCTGGATTTCCCCCCCATTTATCTTGGCCCGGGTAGTTTGTTTTTTGGGCTGATTCATCCCCTGCCTTTCCTTCACATCCTGGAAGGCATTTCTTTGCCTCTGGTTTCTCACAGAAGGGTCCCTGCCACTTAGGCTTAAGTATCTGAAGTCAACTATGGGATAAACTGGGACATTAAACAAGACAAGGAGTTATCCGGAGTGGTCATTAAGTGCTGGAGAGTTTTACAAGTAAGATCGAGTCCCAAGTGCTTCCTGGTAAGTGGAGGCACAAGAGGGTTCTGGCGAAACGATCGGCCCCCGCCCGTCCAGGACCCGTGCGCAGGCGGAGCTGATCCTGCGGTGGGCAGCAACCCGCTGCGGCGAGGCGGGCTGCCGGCTGCCCCCTCTGCCCGGGCCAGGCAGCAGGTCGCCGCTGGCACCCGCCGGCTCGCCCAGGGCAGAAGGAGCGGCGCGCCGGTGACCTTCCCGGCCAAAGGAACCGCGGTGCTCTCTCTCTGGGCATCGCCCCTTCCCTGCGCCCCCCCGGGGGCGGCCCGAGGCAGGGGACGGGGCAGGGCGGGAGGGCTCACGGCCCAGGCCGGGGCTGCTGCAAGGGGGCCGGGCAGGCGGCAGCGGCG
>VZTL01071084.1:0-48688 GCA_013400535.1 Scopus umbretta | reverse complement strand
CCAGGCCCTTCAACAGCTTCCTTACCCTTCCCAGGTGATTGTTGCTCAAAAGACCCATTCAGCAAATAGTCTGTTCTCCGTCAAGGACCCCAAATGTGACTGCTAATAGTCCTCTTAAGTGGGAAATTCATCCCCTACACCACATCTCTAGGCTTAGCCTTAGCCCCAACAGTCCCAAGTATTTAGTTCCGAAAAGCAGTGTTATGTGGCTACATTATAGTGCTGTTAGTTGTGAATGAATCTATTTTATACTCATGGCATTTGAGGGCTGGGATTTTCTCCAGTAGGCAATTCCAATGGGTGATTCTTTCCACTTGCCCTAAACCCTTGTTTTACGCTGCCTCTCTTTCTCCATTGCCTTTAGGAGCTTGGTCAGCTGGCTTAGACCTGGACACTTAACTAGCAGACCCCTAGCAGTTCCCAGCCTAAATGACTCAATGAAAAATGAGTTTTTCAACTCGCACCCTTTTTGCTTTTTCTGCAAAGAGATAGAAGTCACCCAAACATCTTTGTCATTTCAAATTACTCAGCTGCAGAGACTTTACAAACAAGGGTGTTGTAAATTTGCTTGGAAACTCGGCAACCATCATTTTAACTACTGTTTTCTTTGCTTCTATTTCCTGCGGCAGTTGTGTGGTTATATGAACGTAATTTTTATTACTGGGTTCTTGACAGCAGTGAAGAAGTGTTTAAGGATTTTCAGACTAGCAATCTTTTCTGTTGCTCAAAACACTTAATCATATAATGGGAAGAATAACAGTGAACACGCAAAATACCAGTATTTGCATTGACAGTGAATTGTGACCTAAGAATTTACAAATTAACTCCTTGAGATTTTTTAGGTCAATTGCAAATGCACTTGCAGAAATATTTATGGAAGAGCAGAAACAGAAAAATGGGGGACTGCTTAATTAAATTCATATACAGATCACTTTTTCATTTGAAATCTAACAGAAGTGGAGCTGTAGTTGTGCAGACCGACGGTCCGTTCAGCCCAACACCCCATTCTGAAGATGCACTGTAGCACAAAGTGGTAGAAGGAAGAGCACAAGCATTTGGCAAGCAGCTCCAGAGAACACCTGCTAACATCAAGCAGTCTGAGATGCCTTCAGTTCTCTGGCTAGAAATGTCTGTCATCTCTATGTTAAAGAGCTTTCTTTGGCTTCATGAATTTACCTGATCTTTAAAGAGTCCTAATATATTTAGGTATTTACCTGTATGAAAGCCATCCTATAATTTTGATTGTCTTTGTTGCCCTTCTCCGTACCCTGTACAGTTATCCTCAAATACTTTTTTAACTGCTGCTGACCATTTTTTTCACAGTACCATAACACAAAGATCTCGTTCCCTTGTAGTAACAGTCAGTTTAGAGCATAGTGTTCTGTATGTAAAGTTAGAGTTGATTTTTTTTCCCAAAAAAATGTATCACCTTACTTTTTCTACTTTGAATTTCACCTCCCATTTCCAGAGCTATCACAGAGTATCATGTGGTCTTTGCAATCAGTTCTCCACTATGCACGCTGTCACTTTTGATATATTTTTTTCTAGAGGCCCCTGTAGGATTCGCTGGTGTCCTGCCTCCATGGTGAAGACTGATTATTCAGTCTTGCCGGTTCCCTGTCTCCCAGGGGTTCTTTCACCATGCAAGAACCTTCTGTCTTAACTTGTGGTTAGTTTCTCTTGATCCTTTCATGAGGGACCATGTTGATGCACATCATGCTGACTCCCTTCAGAGAATACATCCATAGATTGGTTTACGTCCTTTATGTAATCTCTGTATGGTTTTCTCTTTTGTTTCATTATCTTTTTACTGACAATTTGATTTGAGGCAAATCTTCTGACACATGACCATTAGGAAGTCTGCTGACACAGGATCATTCCCAAGTGTCCCCAGTGTGAACACAGATTCTTTTAAACCAAAAAAAAAAAAGTTTTTTCTGCTTATATATTATTTTCTGCTTATATATTTTATTTCTGCTTATATATTAAGATGACCTAAGAAAAGATCTCGGGTCTGATTCTCTGCACACTCTATTCATACCCAGGGTGGCAAAATAGTCATATTTAAAATATAATACCTTGCACTTTTTAGATAAAACCCAAACAAGTCCAGCACTTGAAAAATTACAGTGCCCGGCCATGACAAAATCTATTTTTTCTCCACAACCACCTAAAATTCTTTGTTTGCATTGTTTTTTAATTTTCCATTCTGATAGGAATTTGGTAGTTAAAATATTAACATAACTATAACCATCACCTATTTTGCATGGCTTTATACTGGTTGCACAGTGGTATAACCCAAGCAATTTAGATGCAGTTACTCCCAACTGATGTCCTGCAACCGCTAAGAATATGAGTAACTTTACAGATGTAAACTGACATGCTGAATTTGAAAATGATTGAGTTTGCCAGCTTTTCTTTATCCTAAAATGAAGATTTCAATCTGACTGAAAAATGTTAAGCTTTTGCATAGTCAAATAACTTTGGACATAATTAATTATGGTTTGCAGGACCAATGTTAGAACTATTTTCAGGGTCAGGTAACATGGTATGTCTGTGATTAAATTACATCAAACATAGTAAGATTCAATCAAGGAGGCTTTCAAATTGCTGTGCCTGTTTGCCAGGTCTCACATGTCAAAGCTGCAGGTATGTCGAAGAACTTCACTGTATTATATAGATTTTGAAAGATGCTTTTGCCATATTTCAAGGAGTGTCCTCAGAAGATTATACTATAAACCTGAAGACCAAATGTTTTCTTTTCCAAATAGCTTTGCTTTCATGGCTTGAAGTGGCAGTGGATAAGCTAAATATATTCTCTTTCAATGGTTAGTGCAAAGTATGTCAAAACAGGTAAATCTGGCAAGGAGTTTTCCAAAGAACATAAGAAATTATGATACCCTGGAGCCTACATACAGTAGTCTAGTACTACAGAGGTAAAACTGAGTGGATTTGCAATTCAGGGATCTTATTTGGCACATTTCACCCTGTGGTGCCTCACAGGTTTGTAGCTAAAACAATCTATTTCCTTTCATTTGATAACTTCCAAAAATATGCCTTTGTATGCTTTTCTCTACATATTATAAAGCTTGATGAAACCTTAACAATACAGCAGGGTTTTGGGTGTCTTCTTATTAACAGCTGTACTACTTTGATATGCATTGCAGTTGTGAACAAGAGCATGTACGCTTAAGATCAGTTGGAGGAATAAACTTATTTGGGTTTTAAGATGGAGAAAACAAAAAGGTAACAAAATCCATTTTGGTTTCTCATTTTAATACTCTTTGTGAAAGGAAATACTACCAATAGATGGCACTGTGGTTCTGTGACTGAGGTGTTATTTATGCCTGTGCAACTGTGCAATGCTATTTATTTATGCTGCTTATTAATTTTAATCTTATAGTGCTACTTCTTAGTGAAATTAATTTAATTGGCTTATTACTATTGCAAGTACGTTGTTTCTGAGACGGAAATGTTTTAAGCTATATGTACTTATCCAAAGAGTATTCCTTTTCAGTAGGAGAATGGTTGTCCTGAGAAAAAGAGGATGATTGCAACGGCTCATTTTGGACCAGCTTACTGAGACAGTTATATTCTGCAACATGCTCTTTGTCCAGCAAGATATTTAGAATGACTTCATCCTTCAGCAGACATTGTACTGTGAATATGTATGGGGGAAATTAAAGAAAACCAAAATGACTACTTAAGACAAAACCTCCAGTTTATAAAACAACTGATGGCATTTAAATATTTTAATCTGCTTTACTAGCAGTGGGATCTGACAAAACAATAAAGCATTGAACACCATTTTACATTAACATTACAAAATACAGCAAATGTTTTTCTCTATGTATTTACATAAGCAAACATATAGGTATTCAAAATAGAATGCATCTCACCATCTGGCAATAATTACATAAGTACAGTGCATGTTTGGCTGGATGGGATAGATACATAGGATTTTTTACCCTGAAGTGTATAAAGGATGCACACCAGCTTAGGACATACATGGTGAGCTTCATGTCTTTGGACTTGTTTCAGATGCAGTCTTAACAGTAATAAAATGTCAATCTACTTGAAAAGTTTTTTTCAGGCAAAGCGGGTTTTTTGGATGCAGATATGGCAGACTGACTCAACATGCTTTTCCTGTAAGGTAGGGGAAGGCCCTTACCTCTGAGCTAGTCTGTGTGAATGTCTTCTTTTTTTTGCCTGGAAAATTACAAAAGTTTCCATTCCAGTCTGATGCATAATGAAAACACTTACTTTTTGCAAGATGGAAGTGTTGCTCTGAAGCTGGTCATACTAAACTGTAGTGTTCATCCCAAGCGTGAGCCCAGTGCTATAAATTCTGGTTTAAAATGGCTGAACTTTGTCATCTGTCTGCAGTACAATGACTCTATTAATTGCTATCTACTGATGAACAACTTCCTGCAGATCTGGCATGGTGGGTAGAATAAATTCAGACGCTGACTCTGTCATCCTCACTAAGGCAAACCACACAAAAATCTATTAACATTTTTGGTGCAAGGTGGCAGAATCAGGCCTTGCTAAACTGTCAAAGATGTCCATAAAGAGCTGGAGATATTGGTCTTTATCTGCTGTGCATTCTTGGCTTTGAGAGGCTTCTTAGGCAAAATCTGCTGATCACTCAATAAAACCACCTATCTGAGTGCTCGCAGAATTAAAGTGTCAGGCGTCAGATATCCCTGCTTCTAAGCAAAAAATAAGTGTTCTGTTACCTCCAGCTGTCAATTAAAGAAATGCTGTCAAGTCTCTTAGGTCCAAAACATAGGTTTCATTTTAATAAGCCGGAAAAAATTATTGTTCAGTGTCATCTTCTAATGAAACATCAAGCAAGTAATTGAAACCCTCCCTGTTTGTAGTGAAACATTCCCTGTCAGTATTTGCAACCTGAGCAATTTGACGCTGTAAAAGAGCAACAGAAGGTGAAATGAAAGAGAAACAGGGGGGGCTGATTTGCTCTGCCACATGGGTGAAATGCAGACGGTAAGTGGAGAGCATAAGCAGTGAACGTTAAATGCTCAGTAACAGTTTTATCAAGCACAAGCTGGTGAAGGAGAGTGCACAGACCAGCAACCAGAGCCTCAGAAGTTTTGGGAGGAATTGAGTTTCGGAGAAATACAGAGTGCCATATACGTCGTACAACATGCAGGCAGGCTCTGCTCCCTGGCACAAACAGGCAATAGGACCCATGCTGTCCATCTTGTTTGCTTCTTTCTCTTGCAAGGCCAGAGATGCTTGCATCAAGATGGGCACAAATTGCACAAGATGTGGCAATTCCTTCTACTGGTGGAAGCACCTGTGTTTCCTTTCCCCTCACACACAGGGTTAGAGTCCTTCGATCCTGTGTCAGTATTCATCATGTGAAGACAATCTGGTTTGGTGCCAGCTCCTGAGCCTCGGACCTCTACTCGCAAAAGACCTTTGGTTTTATTACTGCCTAATTCTTCCCTGGGGTGCCTGCTCACAAGGGTGAATGCTCCAAAACATCACTCCAGTTGTGGAGTGGAGACATCTGGACACCAGGAGGTATCTCAATACTCTGATTCATGGGACACCCTAGACCACTTGTCCTCCATCAGCACCAGCACTTGCCTGGCTGGCCACTGTGATACAAGCTGGCTGTTGTTCTTAGCTCAAACCCCCTGATTTAGGGTCTATATCAAACTGGTCAGGAAACAGTGGGAAGTCACTGCTCCCACCTACTACTACAGTGGTCTTCGTGCTCATCTGCATCTAGCAGATTCCCCCTGAAATCTGTTCTGTGCCTGTGTGGAGGTGCAGGCTCGCACCCCTCATGTGTGGGGTGTGAGTAGGGAGGCAGGAGCAGCGAGCCCATTTTTCCTTCTGCTGAAGCTGTTCAGTTTGGTTGTGGTGACTGAGTGTAACCAGGGTCAGAGAGACCACATAAACCACCTTGTTGAGCACAGCATTTATACCACTTGATTTAGCAGGTGATCCTAAATTCTAAGTTTTGGGGGGAAAACCATTAATGGCCACCAGCCGATGGAAGACACGCGTGGCATCGCTGCACTGGGACTACAGCATGACAATTTGACCCAGGCGTGGAGGCTGAGGCCTGTTGAGTGAGTCAGTGTCACCACGTGCATGCAGAGCTCCTGTGTGACCTGTGTGCAGTAGCTTGAACCTACACCACGTTGGAGGAAACGGCTCTTAAAACTGGCAGATTTAGTTATCATACTGGCAAGAGAATAATAAAAGCAGTTTCTTGGAAATCAGCCAAATACTCAGCCAAGTTTTAAGTCGTCTTCTACCACAGATCAGTATTTTAAGCTAAAAGTCTTCCTCTTCCAAAGACCCCCAGCTGGTAGGCTAGAATCAGATTCAGTTTCTTTCTGTCTCTTTCTTTCTTTGCTTTAGTGGAAATTTAATTGGTCTGTGAAAACTGAACAACTTCAAGAGAAAGACTGATGAAGGCATTGGAGTTTGGCTTCTGGGTAGGCAGTGTTTTTTTCAGAGTGGACAGGATCTGAAACTGGAATACATCCTGCTTCTGATGATTATGGCTGCAAAATTCATGGAATGAATGAAATGCTTGAATTTACGTTTTGCAGGTGGATGCAACATTTATCTATCTGCTCTCCAGCAGAGTCCCACTGGCTTCAGTGAAATTGTCTATAATGCCCGAAAGGAAACAGTTTCATGACTAGGCATTTCTGTCAAGCAATGTATTTGATGTTCTTTATGTAATGTATTCTGCCCTTGGAGCTATGCAGGTGAAATACAGTGCTGCTTTTAAGTCCTGTTATTTTTCAAGTGGGCCCCATTTGCCCATACATATTTCATTAAGGCTGAGTCCTAATAGTGCAAGCTACCTACCGTTCCTGAGCAATCTACCGTAACACCAAAACAGAGAAACCAGGGAAAACAATTTTAATTTTGAGCAACTAACAGTTTTCTAATAATTCTGGCTCTACAAGCCCTAAAACAAAACCAGAAGGACATCTTTATAATGGTCTTTTTAACCAAAAAGAAATGATGAGAGAGGGTCTGCTGCAACCTTTTACTGAACGCTTTGCTCATGCCAAACTTCCACTGACATTGCTTAAATCAGACTCTCTTCGAATCGAACAGAGGCATGGACATGGAATCTTTCCTGAAATTATTTAGCAATGTTGTGCCTGATTTTCCACTCTTCTCTCACTTCACTTCCCTGTCAACACCAGTGGGAAGGAGTGGGGAATCAAGCCCAATAGTTACTTTTGAAAAAAATTACTCTCAAGTTTTAATCTGAACAGATGAAACTTTTTGAATGGAAATAAAGTACAAGACATGCAATAAATATTATGAATGGTGGTAGAAACAAAGGATCATTCAAGTATAATTTACCTTTGAAGATTGCAAATTTGAAATATAGAATGAATGGCAAAAAAGCCCAGTAACATCTCAGAATGGTCAGAAAAAAATAGCCATAAAAACACTGTTACCAAAATGTCCATATAATTAATCTATACAGGTTTTAATAGATTTTTCTTTAAGACTTTAAAATTTATTTTAAATATATATTAGCAAATTAACCATCATTTTATTTAAAATTCCATAAAGTGCTCATTCAGTTAATGATAACAAAATTCCATTGCAGCAAGACAAACTAGCTGGAGCCTACTCTGCGAGGACATCAAAGGACAGCTTAGCTTTCGTTTGCAAAGAGAAAAGAAATGCGTAGGTTTCTTTACAGCCCATGTTATAATACAAGAAATTGCTTTTTTTTTCCTTTAAGAAATATATCCTTTAGAATATTAAAAAAATAAGTTTAATAAAGCCTGTGCTTAAAACAGCCAAAGTACTGTATGAAAAAAAATTGCACGTTTGATACCATTTCAACCCTGCTTTTCATCCACAGGATAATATGAGGAGTATGTGACGTTATTGGAGGGTCTCTTGAACAGGGCTGATTTTCCTCAAGCTATCAGAGCTTCTCACAGCCAGGTGAAATTTTCAGCGTACTCATGGTGGTTGTCATGGCAGCTGCCGACCGTCACACACCGCTAACCTTTTCGTTCACTGGACTGATACTTCCCTTGGAGGTACCGTCTAAATGATGTATTCCTATCGTGACCATCGAATAATCCTTAGCCATCATTTTTGCCTCCTTTTTCAAACTCTTCATTTGTGCTAGCTGGAGCTGGCTGGAATTATACGCAAGTGCCGGGATAGTGTTCACTAAAATCAGCTGGAAAGGTTTCTTCTCCTCCTTGTAGCGGCACTGAATGTAACGAGAGAAAGCTGAGCGGTAGGTTTTATTGAACAATGTATATACGAGGGGGTTGACAGCTGAAGAAAGGTAGCCAATCCAAACAAATACGTTAAGTAGTCCTCCAATGACTTCTTGATTGCATGACTCCTTGCAAATTACAGACATCACATTGGTGATGAAAAATGGGCACCACATCACAACAAACAGAAAGAAGACAATGCCAAGAACCTTGGAAGCCTTCTGCTCGTTGCTGATGGATTGCATGGTTCTCCTCCCAGAAGTTCCCACGTCTCTGTTCAAAGAGCGCTGAAAGAGTTTCTCTGAGGACAGGGAACTCTGAGGGAGGAAGCTAAATGAAGCAAACTTGGTCTTTGGGCCAATGTCATTCACGCATAGCGTAGCTTCCTTCTGCAGTGACTTGATAGTTAAAAAGTAGGTGACCACCATGATGGTCAGAGGGATGAAAAATGCCACAAAAGAGCCTACTAGGACAAAATTGTCATCCACAAGAAAGCAGCTGCCTTTCTTAAACACTTTGGAGTCATCTTGTAGTCCAAAGACAGGTATAGGCATGGAGATACCTGAAGGTGGATTAGAGAAAGAACAAGTTAAATACAGTAATAAAACCCACCATTTCCAATCTCCAAGAAAAAAATAAACAAAACACTCTTAGCTATACACAGATCATTTCTCAAAGAATAAATGGTTATAGGACACAAACAAACACTAACAGATAGAACCACAGTTGATAGACATCTCAAAGCAGACTGAATTCACACAGGGGAAGGAAAAACATTGCGTCTCATGTTTCAGCAGCAGCATGATGCTGATCCTGTTCTTGTGACATTTTACCGGGGCTACACTAAAAAAGATGCTGTGTGAAGCATTGGTCTTGCAGATGTTGAATTTCGGGAATTAAGCTGTGGTCTGCCAGGCTCTGGCATTTGTGCTCTCCTTGTAATCTCCATACAGTTGACACAGTCTAAATGCTAAAAAAACTTTCCATGGCAACGGCCAGAGGAACGATGGGGACAAATTAAGCACTGAGAGACACCGATATGAGGCAGCCTGAGATGCGGTTCTCCCTGCAGGACTGCAAAGGTCCCTTCATGGTATTGCCAACTACTACAGGCTTCCCTCTCAATGCACAGCCCCAAAGGCGACAGCAGCCGTGCAAACTTTGTCCTCCCCTGGAGCATGTGCTGTGCCCTTGCCCTGTCATGAATAGCAAGGCCAGGTGATGAAGTGCATCCTCCTTGGACTGTGCTGTCAAGCCCACTCAGCCATTTCCTCAGGGACTTCTCTGCAAATGCTGCTAGTGTCTGAGCAAAATCAAACAGCTGCTGTTTCTTTGGGTGTCGGTTTTGGGTTGGGTTTTTTTTCAATATTTGTCTCCTCACCTCCCCCCAGATGGATGCTGTCTCTCCAAGAGAGGCAACGTTCAGACAGTGAAAGGGATGATGTGCTGTGAAGACAGCAAAAGTGGAGTTGTGAAGCAGGGTGCGATAATGCAGCCCTGTTTGGGTAAAAGCAGCTCGGAGTCGGAGTCCTGTGGAAAGTTGGCATAATCTGGGAGCTTCAAGTCCCCTTTGCATCTTTGAACAGAAAGCCCAGACATTGTATTTGGCTACTGAGGAAGAAAAAAATTAGAGAAGAATTTCTCATGATGTGAGGGTGATCCTGTGCCCTACCTTGTCCCCTGTGTGCCCAAGAATGTCCTTACTAGTTCACAGGTGAGTCCTGAAATTAATCCTCTCAACATCAGCATTTCAATGGTACCTCCCTCTACCTCCCTTCCTTTCCCTTCTTCCCACTCTGGTGCTTAGACTGGGAGCCCTTTAAAAGCACAGGCTGGCTCTTCATTTCACACATTTCCAGTGCCCAGCATAACAGCTCCAGTCCTAGAGGGGGGCTGTGGAGTCCAGGCAGAGTACAAAACAATAATAATAACAGTAATAATAATATTAGGCTCTTATTCTCTTAAAATGTTCCATTCTTTTGGTGCTTCTGGAGCTTCTGCAAAGCCCTTTATTTTTCTAACACCACTGCTCTTTATTCTTCTAACAACACTGTAGCTTATTTTATCTGCATAGCTTTGAACCGAGTCATGGCAATGCCTTGGGCCAATTTACAAAAGTGCTGTTCTTATCTGCCCAGGGCAGAAGCTGGTGGAGAGCCTGCGGTATTGCCCTTTCTGTTTCTGCTGCGCAAGCCTGAAATACTGGAACTTGGGCCATGAGAAGCCAGTGGGTGTGGTGCAAACTCATGCAGCATGTGGCAGCTCCTGGGTCGAGCTGATGGAAACCTCCAGTGAAGCCTCCAGGAAAGCTGCTGCCTAAAAACTTCCGAGTCAGTCTGACTGATGACATGGAGGGAGAGGTCACCTGCAGCAGCCACATTGCCCAGCCACGGCTGAGTCATCTGGGGTGCCAGATACCTCCAGGGAAAGGGGGAATGCTTCGAAGTTCCTTTTCTTTTTCGGATGAGTTGAAGGGATACTGAAGGCACCGAGTGCCTCCCAGCATTACACTTCAGCTGCATGAAGACACAGCACTAGTGAGAGCAACACCACAAGTTTCCCATCCAGTTCTGCCCTGTACTGATAACAGCAAGGCCGGTTTTTCATTTCATTCAAAGACCTAGTGTGAGCTGCAGAGATAAAATAAACAATGGTATTGAGAGAGTAAAAAGATGCCTTTCATTACTGCAGACCTTATGGTTCAGCTGCATCAGGAGGCATGGGAGGAGAGGCAGCAGCACTAGAAAGAGGAAAATTTTAGCGTAATTGCAAGCTTTTTCAAGTAAAAGGCCAAAGTCAGTTACAACTCCTCACCCAAAATACAAGGACAGCAATTCCCCACCTGCTTTGTTTTGTTGTTAGCAGCTTCTGGAGACTGGCATCGAAATCCAGATTCCTGGCTTTAAAAAATGGAAATGAGCTTCAGCTTGTACCTGGAGTTTCCACATGTCCTTGTCATTCCTTTAACAAGTGCAAAAGTGCTGCTCACAGCAAAGCTGTAGCAGGCACTGCTAGTCAACTAAGTTTTTCTGAATGACCGTTCAAGGCATCATTCCCCTACAGCCACGGGTAACTGGCCTTTATACAGTTTGGTAGCAGCGAACATTGACAACTACAACCTGCTTTTTGTGTACACATGCAGGGAATCCATGCAGGGGATCCCACAAATGATATTGTGGCATTCCTGCATGGAATAAATTAACTTCCAGCCCAATTCTCTCTTTTCATATGTCTACAGGGACTAAAATTATTGTTTCCCTCCCCAAAGGAACAGAGTTTGTCCCTCTTCAACAGGTAGCTTCTGGCTTCAGTAGCATGAGGATAGCAAATCCCAGTGAGGACACAGGGACCAAATTCAAAGGCAGTCATGTTTAAACTGTAAATAAAGGAGCTTCCATGTGCAACCCATGTCCACTATTTTGATGGGATTTTTAGGAAGCATCACACATGGCCGAGAATGTCACCCGCACATCACTTGGGTTTGGTCAAGATCAAGCTTGTCCTGTAGACACATAACAAAAAGTCCCGGTCTAAGGTGTATTAGCATTATTGCAGCTGACCAAATTAATTCTTTAAAGAGTGAAGCTGACCAATCTGTTTCTCCTTGATGATTCGGATGTATAATTTCTTGCTGGTTTTATTGCCCTTGCTTTCCAGCTCCCTGCTTTTGGTGACTGTGGATGTTTAAGGAGACACAGGCTGTGTCTGTGTATTCAAACATCAAGAGAAGAAAATCAGCTTCACAGGAAAGGATCACGCACAGCTACCAGGTAGGGATCAGCAAGTATTTGGGAAATGGACCATGTGCAAACAGTAGATCTGGAGGAAACAATCTGGCAGGGCTGTAACAGAACAGCTATTCCACACCCTGCCCACTCCACGCCCCAGGGTCCCACTAGCTCAAGGTCAGTCTGGAAAAAGTCTTGATATCCCCTGAGTGCTTTTTTATAGTTTATCTTGCTCTGTTTCCAAATCAAACTAAGCTGAGGCACGAGGAAGTACTCAGCACAGAATGGGAGCATCCATTCAAGCACTGAAGATACATTAGCCACTGCGTTTCCAGTTGACATTCCCACTTATATCAGAACATTTTCCTTTGTGGACAAACCCTAAACATTATGTTCCTCTGGTAGAAGGTGGTTTATTTATATAGCTTTATTTATACACAGGTGGCTGTTTCAAACTCTATGGACTTTAATAAACCGCAAAACAGAACCCGAACAATAAATATGAGAAATAAATCCTGCATTAAACCTCAAGCATTTGGTCACAACTTCAGAATGACAAAAGGCTCTTAAAAACACCAAAGGTTAAGAAGTAAAGCAATAGCATCCTTCTTTTCTCAAAAAGCCTGGTAAAACTGACAAAGGTTGATTTAGTGGTATGCATTGCTGGCTTGCAAATCTTCGGAGATGTACAGCAGCCATAAAACCACTTTAACTGGACAGGTGAACTGGGTTTTCAGCTGCCTTGAGCTGCAGATACTATCAATGACTCAAAGCTGGAATTTACAATATGCCCTGCAGGGTGGCACACTTGGGCTACTTGGGATGAAGAGAGGGAGGAGGGGAGTGAACTGATAAATCAAGGTTCCTTCCATGAAGTCTCCTTCAAGCAGAAACTGTCAGTCACACGCTTTCACCTCACATATACCCATATAAATCGATTTGAATGCAAATGAGCATTACTATGTGCCTTAATAAATGTCCAAGGGATAGAAAATACCTGTTAGAAATGTTGTTACAGTTTCTCAACAAAATTCAGCACCTTTATTCACCTTTGCATGAAAAAGAAGAAAGCCTCCCCAACTCAAGTTTTAGCAGTCACATTGATTCAGACATACTCGGGTTTTGGGCCAGATCATGGGCCACTGCACAGAGATGGGCTGTGACACTGGGGACCTCTGAAGGGATTGCTGCTTGGAGAAGGCAAGTCTCTCCTTAAAGCAGCTTAGTGTAGCAACGTTGTCTAATTTCTTTAGAAAAGCCCATGCCTGGTATCTGATGCCTTTCTGTATGCAGAAAATGTCGTTCTTTGGTACATCACACAGTCAAACAACAAACAGCCATTCATGTACACTCACATGCTACCTCCCAAGGCATACAACGCATACCCTCGGTTTCACATTGTATAAAAATTGCTTTGGTGCAACACAGACATTATGTTATTTTCAATATTTTGGACTGAAATAACCACACAAAATAATATTTATTCCTTTGGGCTACCATTGTGCCCTGTGTGGATGTTTTCTTGCTCTAGGAACACAAACCACATTGAGCCACTTGTGGGGGCACTATGGACCACGTCCTCCTCTGAGTATCAAGGATGCAAACGTGTCTGGGGCTTATGCTGGGAGAAGGAGTTTAGCAACAGCTACTTATGTGTTTTCACTTAAAACATCCACAGAAGAGCCACTCAGTCTGGCTCCACGTCTCTGCTTGGTGGCACTCACCGTTACGGGAGTCATCGCTTCCCCAGACCTGCAAATGCTTAGCTGATTTCTGCATGCACCTGAAAATGTTATTTCCCAACTGACTCCTTTCCAGTCATGACAAACCTTTCATGTTACAATTGAGTAGCTGCCCAAATAGCACCGGCCACATTGCCAATAGCAAGGTTGTGCAGTTTGCTGATGGGTGGCAGTGCAGAAACAGAAATTTCCACCTGGGGAGAGAGGATGTTGAAAAGCTCTGGGTGGTTTGGGCAACACTGTCTGAAGCTGCATCTAGTTAGCATGAATGTTCAAAAACTTCTGCCTTTTGTAGTCAGCATGGCAGTGTCCCCAAAGTCCTAGACTAGAATTTCTCCTCACATGTGAGACAAGCATGGACATCTTCCCTAGCAGCAGGTACACGTGCTGGCGGGGCAGGAGTGGGTGAGGAGCTTTCTCTTACAAATCCCCACCTAATATTTGCTTTCAGATGGATTTCCTCGAGTGAGTCACAGGAATGTGAGTCACAGGAATGTGATGGACCATCATCTCCCTTCTGCATCCCAGAGGTGCCAGCCATCCTCACAGGACTGAACTCAGAGCAGGTCCAGGCATTTTCCTTATCACTGTCTATTTAGTTTTTTATTCGAGGGCACACACGGAGCTGGTTTACTGTATCTTTCCCTTAGAACACTTTATTTGGTCACATGTGTTCTATTTTATACAACTGAAAAGAAAAATACTTTATCTTTAACTTCACATAGGGGGTGCCAGGTAATACTTGGATTATTCTATAAATTTTGAAATGGCTTTGTTCTTGGCAGCTCAGAAAATCTCTAAGAAAACATATTATTTAGCCTTGTAAGAGATATATGCAATTATTTTTATGTGAGAAAATTATTGTAAATTATAATTTATAATAATATAATCCTGTAAATAATCTATCTCACTGTAGCAAAACAAAATCAGAAAAGTCTCACTGTCTTCCTGATACGTTTCTCATTTATGTTCTCAGTCCTGAAGCCTGTTTCTTACAAGAACAGAGATGTGTGTCTCCAAATTAATTTGTAGGATTGTGATAATTGATTAAATAGAAACAGAATTAGAGGAGCGTTACAGGGAGGATAGAGGGACAGAGCAAGAAATGAAGGACAGTTGCGCCTTGTTGACCCAACTAATTAGAAACCTGGGGCTCCAGAGTGGGCTGATTTATGAAACTGCTGATGGAGTCACTGCTTTGGTATAATTCTATTCCCGTACAAAATGTGCATGTAGCCCTGTTTCCTAGAGGCAGCAAGAATCCCACAGCAGGAAGCACTTTCTTTGCTCTCAGCTTTAAGTGCTATTGCTGCCTATACACACCTCAAATCCCCTTTCTTATCTGTGCTGCAGGACTTGTTTACAGCAGTTCTGTGTCCTTCGTGGCTGGTCGTTCTTGTTTCCTTGCTGGATTTTCCAGTCCTTCTGAGCATCTGAGGAAGGAACCACCTTTCGCATAGGAATTTTCAGTGGCTCCTCTTCATCGATACAGCCTTTGCTTTTCAACCAGTGACATTATCTTGAGTTTGGGCAGAAGCTTTTGCCATGATGCTTATTGGCTTCTCGCAGCTATCTCAAATCAAGAGAAGTTGTTATCCCTCTGTGTAATGCGATTACCCGGTCACTAAAGGGACCAACAGAGGCATATAGAAGTCTACACTTATCAAATAGCTAGAAGGCAAAAAAGAAAGATTTATAAATGTCCTGAAGAAATTTATTTTGAAAAAGGATTTAGGGACTGGGGATTTCAGATTATGCTGTTCGTGTATGCAGCAAGGAGCAATGGTGAACAGATCCCAGTGGTTTCAACTGAACAAGCTGAAATAGAGAATCTTGCTATTGCAACCAAACCCCCTTAGTTAGTGTCAGCACAGGTCTGCCTGCATGGGCTGCCTTCGTCTTCTGCCGACTGCACTGTGCAGAAGAGAGGCCTCCAAGGGGTAAGAAACTGCTGGAGAAAGCTGTGCTGCCTGGTCTGGTCTTTCATAAGCAGGAAGGCAGGCACACTTCCAAAGCTAGTCTTGGTATCCATGTGAATATTACAGTTTTTTAGTTATTTTCTGATGTTCTTGTAGTTATTCCCAGGTAATGACCTCCTTGGCCCTTGACTGCAAATTGCCTCTTTTTAACTGAAGCTCTGCAGTGCTTCTGTCTTTGTAAAGTAAAAGTATTTCTGCTTGGAGTTAGCACACTGGTGACTCCCAGTACGGGACACCCACAGGTCAAACCTTCACTTCTAGGGCCAGAAAATAGAAAGAGTATGTTCTTGATCAGTGGGAAGCTCAGAAAATTGAAAGACTATGCAGAAATTTTCATTTTAGATGACACATATACTTGAATTCCAGCTGGTTGTTTACTATAACAGTTATATCTACTGAGGCAGAGAACTTTCCCTAAATAAGTAAGAATCACCAAACGGCCCAGTAAATACATTTTTGCACAGTCTGGCTAAGAGACAAAATAATGTGAGCCACATGCCAGATTCTTCCACAGATCTCCCATGGATTCAATGAATCTCCCTTTTACTGTGCTTGGCTAGGTCTCACAGTCTGATTCTGAATATTTTAGTGATGTTAAGCTTGGAGAAAGATGTCAAAAGACCTCAGCCCTAGCCTCAGTAAGTGTGTCAACTTTTAGATAACAAGTAAGTCTCTTGGCCTTGTGTAGACTGCTGTGCAAATACAAGTCATTATAAATGCATCTACAGAGAAGAAGAGGGAGGCAAGAAGGTGTCTGGGCTTGCTTTTGCAGCAGAAGGCCAGAGCGAGCTGTTTAGCTCCAGGATGTCCAGGAGGTTAAAAGCCAATAATAGAGACAGCCTGAAAATCCTTTTCCTCTTTACTGATCCAGAGGAGCACACTCAGCCTGATCTCCAGTAAGGAATATGCCATCATGCCATGGGAAGCAAATTTGTTCACCTGAGAAAGCACTATCCCTGCGTTCCCCAGGTGAAAACTTAGACTATCCTTAGGACAGGACAAAGAAATGTTTATGGAAGTGTTTCAGCAGTGTCTTGGCACCATATTGCCATGTCACATCCAAGAAGAAATGGCTTCTCCTTTGCCCTGCTGTGGTTCCCAGATGATGTTGAGAGAGTATAGACAACTCGCATCAGAGTGGCAATGCTGAAGGAGCACTGAGGGAAGAGCAAACCCCACTCCACACAGGCCATCTGTATGGATGTCATAACTTTCTTCTGCTGGGAGCTGGGCTAGGTTAGATTTGTGTCTGGCAAGAGACTCCTCTTTCTCATTAGCTCTCCCTCAGGCCAGCTATTCTCACAAGGAAGTGCGTGAAGGGAAGGTCAGCAAGACCTGCTTGCAACCTCAGGTGCATTTTAAAATCTGAGACTATGAAATACAACAAGGAGTGGAAAAGCATGGGTACTCTGTATCTTCCTCAGCTCAGAGGCATGTGGATATCATAACATGTCACATTAAAAGAAGCAGGGCTGAAAATAAGCACTAATTTCACATGGACACACACATCTGCACATGCACACATACCTGCTCAACTAAGATTGCCAGCTTTTCTAAATAAATGAATTACAAGCTGTGTTTTCGTGATTTGAAGTTATAACTACTTACATCCTCGTTTTGATAACTGTGTGTGGAGGTTGTTACAAACAGAGGCAATCCCCTGAAGACCAACAAGGCCAGTGCTGCGAAACCTTTAGCCTGCAGTTTGCCAATGTGTCAGAGCTGCTGTATCTGTTATCTCAAAGGAGATGTCTTGCCAGCTCTCAAGTGCATAACGGAGAAAGCGCATAGGGCAGCAGTGGATATTTCTGCAAGTTTTGTAGCCCTGCAGTTTGTCAATAACATGTATATTTTCATTTGGGACTGGTGAAGACTCCTGGGAGGAGTCCTCTGCCTGCACGTGGTCCTGGTCTCTATCCCAGCACTCCTGGCTGGGGTGGTGGCATTGGCTTTCAAGTGAGCTTGACGGGGCATGCAGCCCCATGTGCCATCCCTTCTACATGGACTCCGGCTTGCTCTGTGCATCTGCCTGGACTTTAATCCCTGCCTCCCACCAGGGGAGGCCTGCCACGAGGGAGAGAGGATGGTGTGTCGTGCTGCACAGTGCCTAGAGGAAATCAAACTGCATCTGGGTGTGTGTGTGTGGGGGGGCGGTTCTAATGTAACATTAAAAGGCTTTAAGCCCACTCACTCTGTAACAACTGCATTATTATTTACAATACCAATTTATTTGCAGTCTGGTCTTTGGTGAGATTGAGACTGATCACCACCTTGGTGAGGTTGACACTGGTCACTATCCCCCAAGTCTGGAAAGAGTAGAGAATAAGGTGGTGTCTGGCTAAGCGTGGACAGGAGGCCAAGAAAGCAGCTTGCCTGGGGGATGTTGGCTGAACAGAGCCAAAGTCCAAGGTAACCAGATGGCAGCTACAGCCCTGCTGTAAGCTGGGAGTCGGGAGGGAGCTGGGCTTAATGTTCTCCTCCAGGGGACATAGGCTGATGGCGGCTGTGTAACCACTTCATCCATGGTGATTAGAAGTGATTAGAAGTGACTGACCTTACGATAAAGAGCTGAATATTTAGTTTGAAAAATTGCAAGAGGTGCCACAGGTCTACTCATTCTTATTTAAAGCTCCTAGATGGACAAACCTGCTACTTCTGTGGCTCAGCAAAACGCAGCAGAGCAGGTCAAACACCCTTTTTCCTTTCTGTGTACTCAGCTAATGTTGTTTAAATTGCATTGGTGTTTTTAAGTTCCCTGTAGCAATGGTTTAATTCCTACTCAAAAGAAGTTACAAATTTACAGTTGTCACTGGCTTAGGTAAAGATGTTAATTTTAAAAGGAAAAGGGCTTCTAAGTGGGATCAACTCCAGCTACTTGTGATATCCCTTCTGTTTAGCACAGGACCTTTTTGTATTCCATGTCAGATGGCTTCACAATATTCACTGTTCAGGCTCCTAGGAGAATGGCTTTGAGAAATATCATACATTTCTATCAGGATCTTCCCAGATCACACGTTATCAGTCTGCCTTTTTAACTATGAAGCTCTCGAAGGCTCCTCAGGGCTAACTGATTATATGCTATGCATTCTATGTAGACAGTAATGCTTAAAAAAAATAAAATATATATATGTAGTAGCAATAAGATAGAAACTATGGAAAGTTTTTAGATATTCTACCATTATAAGCAACTAATGTGGTGGTTCCTGGAGCAGTCTAAGTGAAAAGATCCTCTACTATCCCAGTTTTCACACTTCTGGGCTTTTAATTATTACTTTGTATGATTTGTTGAATGCTGGTAATTTACTTAACTCTGCCTTAATCCTCCACTGAACTGAATAGAGATTTCTGTTGGTATTTCTCTGATATTTCTCCAGCAGTGCTGCTTGACCTTGTTGTGTAGATTAACAGGAGACTGAATGTAACTATCAGATAAGTTGTTTAATGTGGGGGTTTTTTAGCAAAAATTTTGCACTGAGCCTGAAGGACACAGACAACCAACACTGTAATTCTTCTGGATTTTCTAGATCTCAGGGTCCCACTTGAATCCAAACCTTTGTCTTGTCTCTCCATGTCTCCTTTTGTGGTTGCTTGCAGAGGCTGCTGATTAAGCAAACGGTCAGCTTCTTACTAAATATACAAGGAGACAGCACCAATGGCTGGACTGTCACTGGGGTAGATGTCCTGATGCGATGGATAATTTGGAAGGAAAAACAGGATGAGAGGCAGCTTAGAGAGCTGCACTGGTCTGAACATCAAGATTCGGGATCCTGTGCTTCATGCCTCACTGCCCACCCAGTGGATAATGCCCTTCACCCTAACTGAACGGCTCTTTTATCAGATCAGTCAGTGCCCTGGTCACATTTGGAAGATAGCAGGGTTAAAGTGCAGATGAAAAAGTGATAGATCATATCTGCCTGTATTTCCCATCTACAGGTCACTATGTAGGTGCGATAGCATAATCCCTAGACTTATCTTTCTGCTAAATGTGGCAAACCACCTTGAAAATGAAAAATAAATACATGAACTACCCTTGCAATAAGAAATAGCTACTCTGCATGCTGGAGGGACCTCCTCATGTCCTGCAGTGGAGTGCAAGGCAGGGCTTGTTTTACCCTGGGAACATTCAACCTAAAACTTTTGGGCACTTTTACGCTTGTAAGGAGAAAGTTACGCTGCTCACTCAGTGCACATGAGACCTAAAACCATACAGTATTTATCTCAGGATACTCGCAGTTCAGCTCAGCCTATGATTCTAGCAACAGAGGTCAATTTGACATTTCAAAACTCAGATCAAATACAAAATCGTAATGAGGGTTGTGTTCTGCCAAAAGGAAACAAGTCTTCCCAGTGGTTCTGATTTACTCGCAACATAAATGCAGGGCTGAATACTGTGAAGTACACAGCTCCAATTTTGATCAGCCAGAAAAGAAAGCCTTTATCGTGATGCCTCAGCCCGCTTTCAGGACGTCATAGGAGTTTGACAGGCTGTTTTCCATCAATGACTCTGGAAGACATTGTAGGAAAAATCAGCTGACAGGTATTTCTAAATTTGTTGTAGGTAATTAGGAATATGTTGTCTCAGCTCTGACAGAACTCCTGATTTTTATTAGCTGGCTTCTGTTTAGAAATGGTGCCAATAGCACGGGCCAGGAAATGCATGGGGAAAGTTAATTGCAGCCTGAGAGTGCAATAGTTTGCAATGTTCCTGCTAATTGGGGTAAATGTAAGGATTTCATTTTAAAGCGGAATTCTGTGATACGTTTCTCTTTCTTAACACTACAAAATGCAAAATCTGGCTTAAACAAAATTTAATTCTTTAAAATACATAAAAGAAGCTGTGAAATTGCTCTGTATAATTTTAAAATGACTGAAAATTTCTTTGTTCTTGACATTTTCTTTTATGCAATACTGTGCTGCTTTAACAACACTTTTTAATTTATAATTAATTACAGTGTACAGATGACAAAGTTCATAAATCCCAGCATGATTACTTGTGCACTTCTTTTCTGCTCATTTATATTGCATGTGGCTTCTGCTTGTTCCAATTAGATTAGAGATACTCAAGTAATTTCTTGGTCAGTATAGGATCCACTTTTGAGCATATACTGTTGTAGAGATCTACCAGAAAAAGACCAGAGCAGACCCGTGAACGTGTCCTTTCTGCATTTTGCAACATCTCACATAGCACTTTCTGCAGAAAAGGGTATCCTGTGGTGGGACCTAGACTTATCCTTCCCCTTCTGGATGGAGAATCCATTCTGGATTCTTGTATGTATGGCACGCTGTGCTGAGTACACGACTGGCTAGAAAACATAGCCTTTCAGAGAGAGGAATAACTTATAATAGGCACTGTACTGTTACTGCCTTTTCTCTTAAAACATTCTGTTCACTCTGAAGTACCCTACAAAGAGAGACTGGCTGATTATAGGTCATATTGCCAACCAGGAACAGTTACTTATTCATTCAAAGAAACCTGATAACAGGACCAGCCTGGTCCAATTGAACTTAAAGCTGTTTTGCCAGTAGCTTCAAGGGGAAGAACATGGTCCATGGTCCTTAAGGCCTTCAAAGCAAAGATGGGTTTGGATTTTTAAAAAAAAGACAATGAACAAATTCTGTCATCAGTACCTTGACTAACCAGGTTCTTTCCACATAGCTCCACTATGAAAATACAGCTCTATCATTTAAAACTTGCCCTTAAAAATAAAACCAAAGCAGAAAGAAAAGGCACACGTTAATGTTGCGACCACTCTCATTCCTTTTTTCACCTGTGAAGCAGAATGTTTCTTGCAAAAGAGGAGCTCACAGGTGTGTGCCTTTTTCATAGGCAAAAACTTCCATCTGCTCCCGATAATCAGGTAATTACACAACAAAAATGGTAAATATTTACGTAATTATTCTTCATTTGACAGTACATATGTACTGGTATAATGTATTCTTCCCCATCCAGATGTATGCCAGGTTACTCAATGTCTCTGGTTTGGAAATGTGGCCCTATGGATTTTTATGCTGTTTCTTTATCTCTGTGTTTCCATGTTCGGAGAACTTAGAAAGCAGTTCTAGCATTACCATTCCTTTGAGCACTTTTTCGTAAAGCAAAGTGTAAGGTTGGTAACACCTCCTTGTCAGATAATGAAAAAAAATGTATACAAGTCCAAAATGCAAGCTTTTTTAACCTTCACAGTTATGAGAGGGACATATATGTGGTAAGCTGTTGGTGTGGTGGATGAGATGTGTTCACTCTTCTGGGAAGAACAAATCAAGGAAAGGATTCTGTTGCATGGGAAATATGGGAATAATTTATGTCAATGAGGAAAGTGAATACAATCTTTATGTCTCTTTCTCAGAACCATCTTAAGTCATGTCTCATAACCAGAATGTACATGCTAGCCAACTCAGAAATGTGCATCACAGCATTGAATGTTAACTTCCCTCGGACAAGCTACACATGAAGTGCTTATTTACTCATTAGTTGTCACTGCTGGTGGGGTCGTTAATATGGCAATGAGCTTTCTACTGGCATAACTGTTGCTGACTACAGAGCCTCATACATTGTGTCTCTATAAAATAATACAATGCAGATCCTATTTCTGTGAGATGGTGATGAAGTTCTAATACTTCATTTATGAAATTTTGTGCCATGGCCCTTCATTATAGTTAATGCAAATTTCTCTATATGTTGTGTTACGATTTTTGACAACATCTTTATGGCATTTTATTTTTATAGTAGCATAGAATCATAGAATTGTTAAGGTTGGAGAAGACCTCTGAGATCATCTAGTCTAACCATCAACCAAACACCACCATGCCTACTAAACCATGTCCCGAAGTGTCACATCCACACATTTTTTGAACACCTCCAGGGATGGGGACTCCATCACCTCCCTGGGCAGCCTGTTCCAATGCCTCACCACTCTTTCAGGAAAGAAGGTTTTCCTAATATCCAATCTAAACCTCCCCTGGCGTAACTTGAGGCCATTACCCCTCGTCCTATCGCTGGTTGCTCGGTCAAAGAGACCAACACCCTCCTCACTCCAACCTCCTTGCAGGAAGTTGTACAGAGCGATAAGGTCTCCCCTCAGCCTCCTCTTCTCCAAACTAAACAACCCCAGTTCCCTCAGCCGCTCCTCATAAGACTTGTTCTCCAGGCCCTTCACCAGCTTCNATGTGCCGTGGGTTGACCCTGGCTGGATGCCAGGTGCCCACCAAAGCTGCTCTGCCACTCCCCTCCTCAGCTGGACAGGGGAGAGAAAATATAACAAAAGGCTCATGGGTCGAGATAAGGACAGAGAGATCACTCAGCAATTACCGTCATGGGCAAAACGGACTCGACTTGGGGAAATTAATCTAGTTTTTTTACCAACCAAAATCAGAGTACGATATCGAGAAATACAAACTAAATCTTAAAACACCTTCCTCCCACCCCTCCCTTCCTCCTGGCCTCAACTTCACTCCTGATTTTCTCTACCTCCTCCCCCTGACCAGGGCAGTGGGATGGGGAATGGGGATTGCTGTCAGTTCATCACACGTTGTCTCTGCCGCTCCTTCCTCCTAAGGGGTAGGACTCCTCACACTCCAGCGTGGGGTCCCTCCCATGGCAGACAGTCCTCCACAAAATTCTCCAGTGTGAGTCCTTCCCATGGGCTGCAGCTCTTTGCAAACTGCTGTAGCATGGGTGCCCCATGGGGCCACAAGTCCTGCCGGCAAACCTACTCCAGCATGGGCTCCTCTCTCCACAGGTCCTGCCAGGAGCCTGCTCCAGTGCGGACTTCCCACAGGGTCACAGCCTCCTTTGGGCATCCACCTGCTCTGGCGTGGGGTCCATGTTTTTATCCCTTCTTAAATATGTTATCCCAGAGGCGCTGCCACCACTGCTGACGGGCTTAGCCTTGGCCAGTGGCGGGTCCATCTTGGAGTTGGCTGGCATTGGCTCTATCAGCATAGGGCAAGTTTCTAGCAGCTTCTCACAGAACCCATCCCTGAAGCCCCCCAGCTCCCAAAACCTTGCCACACAAACCAAATACATTCTGATTAAAAAAAAAGCTAACTAAGAAAATTATTATAAATACTGCTAAGAATGCAAAGCCAAGTTTTCAAAAGAAGAAATGGAAACAAGGTGAATGACTACATGGTAAAGAGAGTAGTGTAGCAGATATTTCAAGTTTAGCTCCAGCACTTCCAAATTTGGGTGCTCAACTTTATATTGTTGGAGTACAGTGCTGTGTGTAATTATTTGCAATTTTATGTATTTTGGCAGTATATTCCATGTTATAACTAGCAGTCTTTTCCTATGTCAAGCCATCCCTATATTATACTTGAATAAACTGGCAAATGTTAAGTATTCCATGTGGAAGAAATGGCAGATGTGGTGGATCCAGAACAGGGATTCCCAACCCACAGCTCCTTCGCTATTTGTGCCTTTTGAAAACAGTAAAGAGACTCAAATGAAGGCTGTCCTTGGCAGAAGGAGGAGTGAGCTGAAGGAGGCCAAAGCTGTCAACAAAACACAATCCAGAGACACTGGTAGTTGTACTCTCCAAATCCTACCTGCTTCCCTGGCCCTTCATACTCTGTGGAACAGCAAGAAGTCACACAGGGAAATTGCAGACTGCCTGAGAAGGGGGTATAAGCCTCTGTGTCAGCATAAAGCTTCCCACTGCCAAATTAACAGAGGGCTCAGTTGCCCTGGGCTTGTTTCATACACCTGGAGGTAACTTTTTGCACCCTGCACTTTGGAGAATGTTGTTTCATGTGCTACAGTATTTCTGTATTTTTAAAGCCTCAAAAGCAATGGCAAAATTTTAAGAGTTATGCAGTGGGAGATATTTCACCAGCTTCATCCAGCTCCACTTTGGACTTTTTTTATTCATGAAAAGTACTGAATAAATGTAAGTTGTTAGTGACTGGGGAGAGCAGAGTCTGCCTGAAGGCAGTGAACAGATGTGTAGGCTGAGTGAGAAATGATAAGAGAAAACTCAGCTAAGAGGATTTGGGCTTCATCAAACTTCACATTACTTAGACCATTAACAGAGGAATAGAGAGAAATAAGGACTGAGGAATGATATATATATTTAAGGGCTTAACATTTGTGATTGTAATTCTTTTATGTGGCCCTTTCAAGGATTTTTAAACGAGAGAATGATGCATTGTTGGCCTGTTCCAGAGCAATACATTTCTTAGGCCCACTTAGGACTCAGAGGTGCTTTACTTGTATTTGTCAGCATAGGCTCTACTTACAATTCTATAGATTCCAGTTAAACACTATTCAAAATTCAACTCTAATTTTTCTAGGAAGGGCAAATCCTTGGGCTTTTTACACCTGTTCTCAGTAATGACCTCTGTGCTTTAAAACAAAGGGAATAATTTTCAGGGTTTAATGGGCTTTTGCCTTCAACAGCTACAAATAATCTAATTACCTAGCCACTCTGGGTACTGGATGATTTAAGAATTAAAGACACGATTAGAATCTGTTACAGTAATTAGAATCCATTTTAAAGCAATTGCCTGTGGCATTACATGGTCTAGTGAAAGAAAGGCTGCTGGCTAAATGCTCTTCTTCCACTAAATACAAAACCAAATGTTAATACAGTTTTGTGGGTTTTTTTATCTAAGAAAGTCAAGATTTCAGAAGTCAAGTAAATCAAATTATCTGTCCTTATTTGTGCTGTTTTTTAAATACTTCATATATCACTGAAGCCAACAGAAGGAAGACCGCTGATTGACCAATCTTTTGATCAAATTCAGTGAATAAATATTTTAATATAGTGAATAAAAGGAAAATTACAAATTTAGTGAATGAAAGTGTTGTTACTTAGGTAAATTAGAAGTCATAATGAAAGAGATGTGGGTAGACTGGGAACCACTAGGAGAACTTCTGCATGCCCCACACATCAGCTACAAGCCATGCCCCACAAATCACCTAGAAGCATTTGCAGGAGCCAGTGAGCAGGTGGATAAGGGTGATCCAGCTGATATAATGTTCCTGGATTTCCAGAATGCTCTGACAGCACTGTTTTGCCAAAGGCTGTTAAAGAAATTAAACTCTAATGGCAAAAGAAGAAAGGTCCTCTTGTAGAAAAAAAGATGGGTTGAAAGACAGATAACAAGGGGTAGGATTAAATGGTTAGTTTCCGCAGTGAGTGCAGTAGAAGATAGTGTCCAACAGCCCTTTATGTTCATCAGTGCTGTTCAGCCCACCTGTGACCTGTCTGCGTGGACACTGGAACAGAGTAAATGTGCTGGCAAGATGCAGTTGTTGGCTGCAGAGAATTGCAGAAGGTCCTTATAAATCTCAGCTATGGACAGCAAAGTAGCAGACAAAATTCAGTGCTAAGAAGTGAAGAGTTGTGCATTAGTTGGGGTGGAACCTGATCTAGATTTGCAAAACTATTTGTCATTACTCAGGAAAGAGAGGAGGGCTATGAAAATGGCCAAAGGGCTGGAACACCTCTCCTATGAAGAAAGACTGAAAGAGTCTGGAGGGGAGAAGGTTCCAGTGAGACGTTATTACATCCTTTCAATGTATAAAGAAGGCTTATGAGGAAGATGGAGAAAGACTTCTTACCAAGGCCTGTAGTGACAGGACAAGGAGCGATGGTTTTAAACTGAAAGAAACTAGATTTAGGTTGGACATAAGGAAGACTTTTTTTATGATGAGGGCGGTGAGACGCTGGAACAGGTTGCCCAGAGAAGTTGTGGATGCCCCATCATTTGAAGTGTTCAAAGTCAGGTCACATGGGGCTTTGAGCAACCTGATCTAGTGAAAGGTGTCCCTGTCCATGGCAGGGAGGGTTAGACTAGATGATCTTTAAAGATCCCTTCCAACCCAAACCATTCTGTGATTCCATGATTTTGGAGCTACTGAACTCTGCGTGCAGGGATGGTCCTAAAGACTAAAAGAAAGGAGGACTTATTAAGGTGGGAATTGAGAACAAGGCAGAGAACATTACTACACCACAGGAATTCATGGTGTGTCTGTGTCTTGAATATTGTGGTCAGACCACCTATGTCTACAAGAGCATGTAGAAGCACTAGGAAAGATTCAGAGAAGGATACAAAGATGACCTGGCCATGGGATACTGCCACAAAAACAGAATGTAAATAGACTGGGACTCAGCTTGGTAAAGCAGTCATTGAAGGGTGTTATGTGAAAGGATGGACTAAGGATTTTGACAGTGAGGGAGCGAGCTATTGAGGGTCTCTGATCAGCAGGTTCCCCCCTCTTCCCTTGGTAAAATGAGCCTTTACATAGGAGAACATTACATCTTTCATTTCTTTCTCTTGCTTTTTACCCTCCATCTCGTACATCATGAAAATTCACTGGGCACCAGCTCAGCTGCAGACTGCAGGAGCAAGGGGAAGCCAAAGGATATCTAACCGAGGCTGGAGAGCAAAAACTTGAGAAACTCCCACCTCTCCGAATTTGTCAGTGAGATGGCAGTCACACTGTGCACTGCAGAGAATGCACTGTGCCCAACACCAGCTCTACCTGTGCCAGCTACAGCTATGTGAAAATGCAGAGAGTTAAATAATTTATAGTCCTGCCACTCTAAGTAACACTGAGAGCCTGGAGACCAGTAAATGATACATAGCGCACCTCTTTGTTCAGAAACCATTTCCTATTAGTAAATGATATAGAAAGCACCTTGCTCCCCAGAAACCAAGTCCTGTCTATTCCGAGTTGGATCATGGCAGATCAGGAGGACAGGGTCAACGACCAACTGACAGAAAGTTGTGTGGGTGATCTGGGATCTATCAAAGTTTCTTATAATACTGACATTTTTCTTTATTGTACTAGTATAGCAATATGCCATGGTGCAAACCCAGTCCAGCCTGGCTCAGCAGCTTATTTATAGCTTGCTGTGTGTTTGCTTCCCTGTCTGTCCTCTGGAGCACAGCACATTCACCAGAGCTCATTCACGACAAAGTTGCAAGGCTGGGAACCGACCCATTTTCCTTAAGCTCATCTCCTCATGCCTCTGGCTTCCACAGGACTAGCAAACCAGCTCAGCACCACTTCATTCCTGCACACCTCGGTGGGCTTGCCCGCCTTCATTTGTACCTGTCTAACCGACTCACTGTTTTGATGACAGGTGATGTGTGAATGAGATGGAGTTTACTCTGTCAGCACACCTATTTTCTGAACACCCACCATTCCTTTATATGTGTTTTTATCCAGCTGCAGTAAAGCAGGACTCTGTCCTCTTCACTCATGCCACACTTGAGTGCTTTCCAATAAAATAAGGGGTTGTATTTGTCAATTCTATAAATAGGGACCATGTTGCTATCACTTGCTGTAGTAATAACAAATAACATCTGTGTCTCATCTGATCATGGTTAAAAGAAAATTCTCTAGAGAGCAGAAAAGGTGTTTTTACAATGTGTAAGATGTTATCAATTATTACTGCAAAGAATAGTCCTAACTTTTGAAATTAAATGTCAAGATATCAAAGAACTAAACCCTTCTTCTAGAGGACAGAAACCATGTTCTAACAAATAGGGCTTAAATAATATTTTTTTCTGGATTCAATTTAATGGTGAGCCACTGTCTGAGGAAAGATGCTGAGCAGCATGGACCACTGATCTGCCTCTGGAATGGTCATTCTGAGCCTTCTGTGAATTTATTAGTGTTTAAAAAGCAAAGCACAGTAATCTCACTCACACTAAGCACAGGCACCTCACACAAATGCAGACAAACACAGTGAGTACAAATTTAAGGAATGGTTAACTTTTTTATGTTATGGAGAATGCACCGAAAATGCTTGCACTTAGCAGTGTCCAAGACTGGAAAAACTGGACAGATTAAGTAATATGTTTTCTACTAGACTGATAACAAAAGTGACTGTAGAGATATAAGGTACGATTCATCTCATCTAAATGAAGACATCTACATCTGAGTTGCTGTAGGCTTCCTTTATAGTTGAGAACTACATATTTTTAGGGTGGAGTTCACCTGGTCTGTGCTAGACATTGACATCTGATCAGGTGAGCACACCCCAGAGCCACATGTGATGCTGTTGAACCTCGACAGGTCTTGGAGGATGCAGGTCTGTCCTCCTGCTGAGAGAGGGCTCCCACTACTTCTTGCTGTGCTGCAGAAGATACAGCTAATTCAAACCGTAAATATCCTAGCCTGCTTTTTCTCAGATTCTGGGCCAAGATCAAGTGGGAGGCCAGGAGGCAATTCAGAGCGGCAGGCAGGCAGCAGTGTTAGGCATCATCTCTCTTCCTTCCCGTTGGAAGAATGGTAACGGATTACAGTTACCTCTTGCAATAATTTATATTAGCCAGGGAAGCAGCTAATTACCTTTGATTGCTGGCAACACTCATCTCTTCCAGGGCAAGAGAATTTTTCCTCCTGAATAAGTGAGCTGCCAGTGCTCGGGGGGTCTGCAAAACCAGATGAGCTGGAAGGGAACTGTGCTTTCAACACATGTGAGAATCATTGCCCCAGGTGCGTGAGGAAATCCCTGATGGCATCAGACACAAAGCTCTTTCCACCTCCCTCGCCATGAAACGGCTCTGCACTGAGGGTGCTGCCACCATGGGAATGGAAGACTGTCACTCCCTTGCCTAGTTTCAAGCCTCTGGGTTTTGCAAAGAGAGATTCATCTAGGGAGTCATTCTGGGCACCTATTTTAGGCTGCAACCCTGAACTGTCCTGTCGGGAAACCTCTCATTTACAGTGTACACAGAGTATCTAATGTCTCCTAAATAGGATGCATAAATACTCTATCCTATGTACTGAGAAAGAAAAGATCTGCGCATAAGAAACATCTCTAAGTAAATTACCCTAATAAGAAGTTGGAAACAACTGACTTACATAAAACGGGGAAATCTTTTGCAGGTGAGATAATTTTTTCTTTTCAGATGTTAAGGTAATGATGGATAATCAAAATGGGAAATAAACACATCTTT
Source organism: Scopus umbretta (assembly GCA_013400535.1). Lineage (NCBI taxonomy): Eukaryota > Metazoa > Chordata > Aves > Pelecaniformes > Scopidae > Scopus > Scopus umbretta. The sequence goes on along the minus strand of VZTL01071084.1, from coordinate 19,064 downwards.
AAAACAAACTTGAACCTAGTAGTGCTATCACTGATGTATATTCTTTCAGTGACAGTGCTGCTCAGCTCTCCTCCATTTCCCGTTGTCGTTGATTTCCACTGCGTAATTACTGCATTACAGCACTTCTTAGACTGTGGCAAACAAAATATTGCAGGCAGAGAATACAGTTTTAGACTGTAATATATATGTCAAATCATCTCAAAAGCTAGAAATCTGCAATTACATGCTGAAATATTGCCTCACTTACCAACTGATATGGTCCAAACAGCAATTATTTTTGCAAAAGCCTTAGTTCTTGAGTTAAACCGGCTGTGATGGATGGGGTTTCGAATGGCAATATAGCGATCCAGCGAGATGGCACAGAGGTGCATGATGGAGGCAGTGGAGAAAAGCACGTCCAAGTAGATCCAAATGGCACAGAGCTTTGTAGGTAGAGGCCATGTGTATCCTGCACAAGGGAAAGTTGACATCAGCTAAGAATGTGACATACATCTTTTGTTGTGACACATATGTCTTAGTGCGTATATCCTTCTAGTAGAATCTGGTAGTAAGTGATGCCTTCAATAGAAGCTGCCTGACACTGTTTCAAGAAACCTTTTTTATTTGCTTGCAACCTTCTAACTCTGTAGCTTTTGGCATTAACTCTGCTTCTTTCCCAGGCTACAAGCAGTGTATGTTTTTTCCATTTTAATTCTATTTGCATGATGCTAATGCTTGATGTTATAATTAACCATTTCTGGCAGCAAATCTATGGAAAGAGAAGCAATTTTGTCATTGTAAACCTGCAAGTTCTCAATTTTGTTTTAGGACTTTTTATCCATGTAATTACTACATTATTAACATCTGCTGTTATGCAAAGCCACCTAAATTCTGAAACTGAAACTTTAGATGTAGTGGCAGCTGAAGAAAGAAATGTATTTTCTTGCATACCAGTGGTATTTCTCTCACTTGTCTTTAGGTACCTACCACATACTTAAATAAGGATATTCCTTGTATGAATGAATATTGATAGGCTCCTCCAGAGAGAGCAATCCAAAGCAAATGCATTAGTGTTTACCAATATCCAACTTATGTATTCTTTGCTGCAAATTAAGCCTTCCCTTTTTCCTTGTTCTGTCCACTAGCCATGAAGAATAATTGATTGCTGTCCTCTCTGGAAGCTATTGGAAGATGGCTATCGTGTCTTGCCTAGTTTTTTCTTTTTCTCTTCCAGATGAAGCAAAGCCAATTCCTTTATCTTTTGCTTCCAGATGATGCTTTTAAAACCTTCCTGCTTCTTGTTTCTCTGCCCTAGAGTCTATTTAATTTTTCCACATCTTCCTTATCATTCACTGACCAAAACAGGACTTGGTACTCTTGCAAAGGCCTCCTGACTGCTAAGTGAAATACAAGATTTCTTCATGGGTCATGCAGGGAATGTCCTTACTTACACAACCTGGAACGATGAGTGCCTTTTGTATAAAAATATCATACTAGTGACACATGCATAGCTTATGATCCATTCTGATAGCCAGATCTTGTTCAGCGTTCCTGAAGCCTGGACGAATTTCCCCAGCAGTAGTTGGTTTACTACCTTTTTCCTAAGTGGATATCTCTGCATTTATCCTCACTGGATGTTATTTGTTCATTTCAGGCTTTCTCTCCAGGGGTCCAGATGATTGTTGATGATTCTGATCCTGTCCCTCTGAATGCTCGTAACCTCTCTTGGCTTGGCGCTTTTGGAAAGCTGTGTAAGCTCACACTTTATACACTGTCCAAGTTGTTAGGAGCAGTACTGAGCAGACCCAGGCTAAGCAAAGCCCTGCAGGACCCCCATTCAAAGGCCCTTCTAGTCCTGAAGGGAACCACTAATAACTCTCCTGGGAGCAAGTTTTGCAGTTAGCCATGTCCTTATCTTGTAGGGATTTAATTTAGAGCATATTACCTGAGTTGCCTGTGACAGTGTGGCATGGGGCAATGCCAAAGCTGGTATAGCGAGAACAGCTAGTGTTTCAGGGGGTGCCCGTCTCCTTTGCAGATGCAGTACAAGATTTGCAACAGCAGGAACAGAGGGAGAGGCAGAAGAGCTAGGTCTGTGCCTAATTAAATTTAGTCTCAGTAAGCACTGAGGAGACCTATTTCTTCGTGCTCTTGGACTGCTGTAATATGAACTGACCCTGACAAGCCATACAGCATTTATGCATGTGTTGTTTCTTGTTTTCTGATCTTCCAGTGGTGAGGAATGTGGTCTCTGGAGTGTGTTATGTGAGGGCATGTCTTCCCAGCAGCGTCTCTCTGTCAGGCCAGGACAGTTTACGCAGTGAAAAGTGATAAAGTATTTTTACACTTGACAACATGCATCTGTTCTCTTGCTTCAGTGGCCTTTGGGAGCACATTTGTCGTATCCTTCTAGACCTCTTGTCCTTGCTTTAAACCTGGATGGGGCAGGGATGGATGCCGATCCATCAGATAAACTACCTTGGAGACTAGAGGGCCAAGAAAGGGGAAAGTACATGAGTGGAGCCAACTGTGGATGCCGTAAGAGTTAGGAAGGCTGTAGACAACATCCTCCAGGCAGGCCTTGGGACACTTTATATGGCACATGGTGCAGGGCACCTTTGCCTTGTGCTGTGTTCTGGCCACTGTCCAATTCAACCATCAACATATCCAAGGGGAAACAAAACAAAACAAAGCATGGCTGCAATTTACAGATTGGGTAGGCAGAGAAAGTTTTATGAGGTCCTGGATTTCATGTGGTCCATGGGAGCTCATGAGGTTCAGGAGCTCATGTGAGTGAGTCCCATCCAAGGGACAGCCAAGTGATGCTTGTGCATCTATACATTTTCAGGTTGAGAGGCTGAGAGAGATGGCAGGTAGCCCCTAGAATGAGGTAAGATTTTCCTCCTGATGTAGCCAGATAGTAGCATCCAGAAAAGGAGAAATGTTTCCTCACAAGGCCTTTCAGGTGAGGAGGCAAACAAGCCAAGCTGGCCAGGGTGGCCGGGCTACTGCTTTTTGGTAACAGGAGGTACGGGAAAACTGTTTTGAGTGAAAGGCTAAGGAAGTGCTGCATGGAAAGAAGAGAGGAGAGTCTGTAGGCACAGTCAGTTACTGAGGAGGCCCTGTGCACCATCCTGCCTTGTCAGAAGCACATCAGATGAGGCCACGTCTGCGGTCAGCATTAAGCTGGACAGGAGGCCTCGGAAATGCCTGGTCCTTCCACTGCAGCAGGGAGTTACACAGCATCTGCCAAGAATCCCAACAGCTGCCCCACACTGTTACTGTCACCCCATGGCATGGGATGAATCTCCGAGGCAGGAGCAACAGGCATCCAGCACCCTACATGGTTTTGGATGGGAACCAGCGCTGTTGTTCAACTCCATGTGTTTTCTGCTCTGTGGATGTGTCCACCTTGGCAGGACTTGCTGGGTGTCTTTTTTTCCAGCAGAGGCTGGTGCTGCTGAGTGGATGGAGAAGCCTGCCTGGCCCAAAGGGTGCAGGCTAGGGCAGGCACATGGCTGGTGTGACCAGACACCCAAACAGGAATTGCCCATAGCAGCTGTAACACTCTCAGGAAGGAAATCATCTTTCTTTTGAGCAAGTCATAATCCCCCTTCATGGGGCTGCAGGGCACATGGTGCAGCACTCTCATTTCAAAGCCCCAGAGGTGCCCTGGCAGAGTTGGGCGGGTGCAAAGGTCCGTGGTTTGGGCTCAGGACTGTCAACATAAGCGATGTAGCCGATGCCAGCTGCATCCTGGCCTTTCTCTGGGCAGCTGAGGACAATCAAATGCTCCTGCATAAGGGGAGGTTTCCCTCTGCACCATCACTGTTTGTCTTGAAGGTTGACCATGCTGAGACGGCTCTTCTGGTACCTGCGTGCACCACCAGATGATTTTTCACCCCAAGTTACCCTGCAAAGGCTTCCCCTTCTTGACCTTGCAAGGGAAAAAGCAGGGAGGGAGGAGGCAAAGCCAGCACACTGCCTCCCCTATGGCTCTAGGTGCCCTGCTGCTCCTCTGTGCCTGCGATCACAAAGGAGAACAATACTGCCTTCCCCCTGCAAGGAGGGTTTTGGCTTTGCTTCGTGCAGGAAATCCCACATCCCGACCTCCAAATCACTTCCCAGCAGCAGATTTCGGGCACCTCTTTCCTTGGCAGCGGAGCCTGGCCAGCAGGAGTCCCTGTTGCTTGTCTCAGGGAATTGCACAGGGTTTAAAAGGGTTTTGCTAATTTCACGCATCGGACAATTTCTGCTCCCGCAGCTCTCTTTTATGCTGTTTCTTCCACCAAAGGTAATTGCACCACTAATACAATAAATCACAATGTTACACCATCACTGATGCCAAACACAGTTTGCAAATGCTACTGAGGGCAATCTGTGTAGAAATACTGAAACTGGGAAATAAACTTCCAGTTTTCTGGATGAAGTCTCTCTTAAGTCACAGGCTCATGCTTGGACCTTTAGTCCCAAAATAGTGAAGCAATAGAAATCTTTGCAAACAACCTCACTTTCCTCCTGACATTGTCTGGCTTCTCCTTGAACTGTAGCAATTCAGTTGTGGCTCTGGAAAACTCATTTCTCCAAGTTTAGGGATTATAACAGCCTGACAGTATTGGTACTGAACACATAGGCTGCTGCTTTTTTCTACGTGAGCTGAGCTGCAAGTGATTTTTGGTGAAAATGAGAAGAAAGATCTGCTATTAATCACCTACAAGGGTATGAACTGTGAGTCATTATTCACTTAATTCTTAAATAACTTATCTTAAGAAATCATCGCTTTGCATTTGTAAATGTTACTAAAAATTGGACAGAATTAATTCCTATCCATTTTTTAACTCCCACAGTATTTATTCCAGCATTTGCTGGTAAGTAGATGTCTAAGCAGGGTATTGTTGTTAAAAGAATTATTTACATTTGTATTATTTCATTAAAAAAGGTGAAGGTGTTGCCTACTTTGAATCTAAAGGTAGTTTTTAGTGCTTCTGTGCATATTTGCAGAGCAAAGTAACTGGCAGGACCCTACATTCTCGTTAGGAATATTGAACTTTATAAGCCAGCACACCACCACCACCACCACCACCACCCCCCCACCCGCAAGAATAGAGAGAACAAAGCATCTTCATATACACTTTAAGACAATTTCTCCAGCAACTGAGTAATAAACTCATGTTCTGGACTGTGCTTAAAATGCTTGTAATTAGAAATACAAGGTAGGAAAAGATTCAAGTACTTCACCTATTCTTAAATCCATTAACCAATTACATATATTACAACTTGTATGGAGTGATTAAAATTTCTGGTGGTAAAAGAATGAAATAATAGCAACAACAACATGTGCATGCAATGTTTAAAGCTCCTCAATACATGCAGTAGGTTACATAGCTAATACTCACCGTATAGTATGGTTAACATTGACACAGGCATGACGAGGAAACCCAGCAGCATATCAGCTATTGCAAGTGACATTAGAAAATAGTTAGTGGCATTCTGTAGTTTTTTCTCCAGCGATACAGCCATGATGACAAGAATATTTCCAGCAATGGTTAAAACAATCACTATCACGGTCAGCAAAGCTGGCCAGTTTTTCTGTGAAAGCTGAAACAGGGAAGAGTAGCAGGGTGGACTCATGTTACTTTCACATGAGAGATTGGTTAGGTTTTCAGAGTCCACAGTCAAGTTAAAGAGATGTGATATATTAATTTCTCCAGCTCCGTAAACATTTCTGTAGAGTCTTCTCTCATGATTTATTTGTATTAAGGATTTTGCAGTTGGGTTCACCGAGCTCTCCTCATCACAAAGAATATCCATTGCTAAGTCCGACACCGGTGAGATAAATAGTGAAAAACAGGGAATTACCACCCTTTGTCACCATCAGGCTTTGTATTCTTCAGCTGTCCATGCCAGAAGTTGAGGGAGCACAATCTTTTGTCGACTGTATTTTTGCCACTGGTGTGATGTAGAAAAACATACCAGAAGTAGTCCGAATGCCGAAGTGTTTTGTTTTCAGTTCCATAGGAAGTCCAGTGTAGGCATACATTGAAAATCCAGCTGAAAAGCAAAACCGAACTGTAGCTTATAGAATGTGGACTTAAGGCTTCAGAGAGCAAAAATGTTGGAGAAATAACAGAGAAAAAACTTTTGCAACCACTAGGACTCCCCTCTGGAGCTACCTTATTGCTATTGGTAACTGTAATCACACAATTTTAAACACAGCAGTATTAAAATAGCTTGCCATACAAAACAGCAGAGCTCTTGCTTCCCTATTAAAAAAGTTGATTAACAATTCCATCCAGCATCTTTCTCTTGAAAGAATTAGATATGCTCTTATTTATAGTTCATCTTCCATAATATGGCTGATAGTCTCTGACTTCAGTTGTATTTTAGTATCATTTTCAGCATCATATCAGAGATTATATATTCTGCTCCATGCTGATTTTTATAGCTAACTGTACTTTTTGGCCCAGCCTGGCTTCAGAATGGAAATTAAACAACTAGATACTGTGATAAAAAAATACAATTTAAGGAACACTTACATTGTACTTCAGAGCCCGCTCTCAAACAGCAATTAGGTGCACTTTGTACCCTGATTTACCATATTCTTCACTGTGTTTAGCCAGTTTTGTGTCCTTTTTCTTCAGCCTCCTCCAAAATGGTGGTATTTGGATTAGTTTTTTGACTTCTAAACTGCACACTCGAGTGAAGCCAGTTCCTGTGCTGCGAGGCTTGCTCTTTTCTTCTGAGAGATAGGCTGCTTGCTGACTCTTTCCTTGTGCATTTCCCCGCCCCAGGGCAAGCTATATTTAAAATAATAATAATATCAGAGCCCTTCCTGAAGTGACACAAAAGAAAGAGCACACACACACACAAAGCAGCCTGCACGGAGGAATTACTGATTTCAACAGGAATGGAATTCCTTGCTCGCTGCCTTGTTCGGTTTGTCAGACCTCCCACTATCTGGATGTCATAAACTGCAAGGTAGCAACAGCAGAGGAGGGCAGGGGAGGGCAGACCAAAGAGGGTCTTTTCGGTAGACTAGCAGCTTTTGCAGTGTGTATTGTGGAGGTCCCCTGCTTGGGTGCTTTTTCAGTGCATGCTTTCCATTTGCAGACGATGGCTTGCAAACACAGCTGCATGCAATTACAGCATTTTACAGGATGCAGGCTTAAAAGAGACAAAATCTAAGGCTCGCGATGGTAGATACTAGTGAAAAATGTAAGTGTGAAGCTTTTTCCATGTAGAGGGGAAATTATGACACCCTCAAAAGGAAGGAGGAATATTCAGTCCCTTTCAGTTTTAACTCCAGGTCTGTGCTGAGGTGTTGATCAAATTGGCAACAGATATTTATAAAAAATTGAGGTCACTGATGCCATGCTCATTTGTCAGGAGGTGGCTGTTACGATTAAGCCCAGCAACCTGTTCCAAGGAAGTGTCCCAAATAAAGCAGTTGAGTATGGCAACATGGTATACAGCAGAGGGGGAAACAAAACATTCTTCCACCGTTTCTGTCTCGTACCTCTGCTGCCAGAACATGAATTAACAAGTAGCCAACTCCTCAATTTTCAACATAACACAAAACCTACTCCCAAATCCACTGAGACTTACAGCTGAGGGCATCCGCTGCTCCCCTGCCCATTCTGAAATATGTTACAGATTTCCCTCATGCAGAAGGCAACGGCTTTATAGAGGCAGGCTCAGGCAGTTTGGAGTGAGAGCTGAGAGGTGTGAGTGTCACAGGGCACCAGTGGGTCTTGGCGGGCCCACGGGAGCTGCAGGGTGCTCCCATAGCTCAGCTCTACACGCAGCACGACTAACCTCCCCCCCGCGCCCCGCCACAGATCCCAGGGGGCTGCAAACACATGGAGTTACCACAGCTCAGCTGGCACGTGCTAATCTCTTCAGGGGTCAAAACCTTATCAAAGTGAATCTCAGCGCACCCACCAAAGCCTGTCTGAATCTATGAGGCACTGTTACAGACAGCCTTTTACCGTAAAATTCCTTTGGGGCTAGCTGTGCTCCCAGCTGAGCCCACACCAACAGCCATGGCAGCAGGACAGGGCAGCAAGGCAGTAGCTCCTACTGATTCTGACCTGGGAGTCAGAAATGGGTCGTCCCAGCCCTTAAGTTTCCCAGTCCCATAGGTGAGGACCGAAGACTGTCAGGCAACACAAGCTGGAAAAAAAGGCTGATAATGTTGAGTTTAGCCAGAAGTGTTTCAGCCTTGACAGTCCTGCCCAAAAGCCAGAAGAGACCCTTTCCCTCTCTCCTTTAACACAATAACCAACTGGATTACTGTGTTCACCAAGCGAATTTGGCATCCATGCTCCAGAGGGTTTCGTGGCTGTCCCCATGAAGATGCCCTCAACATGAGAGTGCCAATCTGCTGCAGAGGTTGTGCTCCACTTCTGCTGAACATGGCTACTGTGCAGAACAGGGCACAAGACCCCCTCGGCTAGAGCTACATATAATCCTTTGCAAGGAAACCAGGTGTTCTGTTATTTTCTTAGATGGCTCCCTCCAGGCTCTAATGACTCTTTAATGTAAGTCATGGGTGGGAGGTACTTTTTGGCAGGTGAATACCCAAACTGTGGGTCAGAGGCTGTAGCTGCCAGCAAAGCTGTTTCACCAACCAGAGCTGTGCACCTTTCTCCCACTCCAAGGATGAGGTGGAGGTTTAGGACCTGTTCTTCTACTTTCCTAAATGAATATGCTAAGAAATAGGCTGTGTGTAAAAGGCTTGTGAATCCAGATTTCACATCTGCAGCTCCCTGTAGACCTGAAGCAGGTGCCTAAAGGACCTTCTTGTTCCTTCCAGAGTAGCTTCATCTCCTTTTCACTTCAGTGGGTGACTTCCACTCAGATACCTCATCCTTCCTCTGCTCCAATGAATCATTTAAGATTGCAGCTTTACTCTGGACATCAGGAACATAAAAGGTAAGTACAAACGGGCTGAATGTTGCCTTGTCTAAGACTTTTGTGGGTACAGTCATAAGCTCTTCAGATAAGCACTGCACCATTTCCTTTGGTCTAGCTGTAGACACATCACTGTAAGGTCTGGGTACCTTCTGAACACTACTCTGTCCTCCCAGAAAACTATTTGACATGTGTGAAGGAGAGGCACAGGTAGATGAAATGTCTTTTTGAGGTTTGCATGTGAAAAATGAATAAGTCAGAAACCACTTTCATGTAGCCCAGTATGTCAGAAACAAATCCTTGATTTTACGATGTCTTCCAGCAAAGTATGTTGGATGTGCTACTGAGCACAAGTATGTTGTATTATTTATCTCAGGTTTTTTTTGACTGCAATGACCCCCGCCCCCAAGAACCTGAAAATGGCTTCCCTTTCATATAGTATCATTGCAGGCATCAAGCAACAAAAAGGTATCCAACCTTCCTGGGCTGAACCTAGTGAAAGGAGGGTACCAGGGCTTTCACGGGTGCTCTCGTCTCCTTGCAGAGTGGAGCATGTGCTCTGCCTTGACAGAACAGTGAGACACAACTCCCGGATGATTTGTCATACCTAAAGCCAGCCTTGACCATTGCTTTTCCTAAAGGTGAATAGCTCTGGAGAACTGTAGGTCCCATGGTCTTCCATTTTTAAATAAACAAGCTTGCACTCCAGTAGCGGCAGAGCCTCACAGGCTGTGACCTGCAATCCCAGGCAGCGTGGCTGCACTAAAACCAGAGACAGCTGCAGTCTGTCCCAGTCTATGTAAATTACGAGAAATCTGAGCTTAAAATGGCGATAATCTGGTCTGCATTAGACATAAAGCATTCCTTAGAAACACAGCTGGTACTGGAACAGTCTACATACTGCTTTTTAATTTCTCGAAGGCTGCAACGTATCAGATTCATGAGAGCTCCTCCTCTGTTCCCTAGCTCTGCTTGGAAATGTTGTAGGACATTAATCTGTCCTCCTGGGCAGGGTTTTTATGCTTGGCATGACGCACATAACTGCTTCCTAGAAATGCTGCTTTTCAACAGTTTCATCTGGAAGAGGAGAAGTAAAAACCTAGTTTACATAACTGAGACTTAGTGTTCTTAGGATTATTTCAGGTATAAAAATCCCTGGTTTCTGAGCTTGCCGTTGCCCTCCTTGATGTTTTGAGTGGATTGTGTAATCAGTAAATGTATAAACTGCAAAGGTTAATTGTCCACTCTTGACATCTAAAAGTGAAGCAAGTGGAATGTGAATAATTTGTGTTGTGGTCAAGACTACTACTATTTGGTATTTGTTTACATTTATCAGGGGCTGTTGGAGCAGTTAATGCTGTGGCGCCTCGAGATGTGAATCAGAGCCTAGTTATTACAAACCAGAACAAATAACTCAACAGCGCTGCATGCTCCACAGCTGAGCTCATTCTGGATCTCTCGACCTTCTTGACCCATGCCATTGCAGTGACGTGAGAACAGGTTGACGTGACCTTTCCAGAACCCACTCAGGAGCAGTGTCCCGCACCCTTGCTGTCCACAGGTGATGATCCCAAGCAAGCTGGGGGTTGTGGCACCAGCACCCTGAGTCCTGCCATGGGCCATGGGTCCTGATGACTGAAAACCTGTGGTGAGTAAGTGGTGTGTTGTTGTGGGGGTCTCTGCTGTGAAATTGGCTGTCTGGATTGATTTGGTCTGGACAGCTTTTGAATGAGAACTGAGTATTAGAAGTTGAGGCTGAAGAGGAAGCTGGAATAACTCAGTTTAACTATAATATCGAAGTGTAATATATGCTAAGTAATCTGCAATGAGCAAATATATCTCATATAGATATTTAAAAAATAAGTGATACTGTCTAAACTTTCATGTCTATCCCACACACAAATGCTAGTTTCAGTCTCTGTTCAATCCCAGGTGAAGCTGTTGCTTATCTCTTACTTTTAGAATTCTGATTGTCTCATTCATCCATGAGTTTTGGAAAAATGTGCATTATTGCTGGTGATTTCTAGGGTCTCCTACTTTCTAACCACATGTTATTCTTGCAGGATCTGCAAGTTTCTCTGCATACTTAGAGTACCAACAAGGAGGTAAATGTGAGAGAGAGCCTGGAGCATCTTAAGGCACATCTTTTATCTGCCTAAACCTGTGCACTGAGATCAGTAACATTGCACCTGCAACCCCTTTTAGGTTCATGTGATTCCAGCGGAGCTCAATGGAATTGCTGTGGCATAAAACTGATGTAATGATTAGTTGGCTGGAAATTAGACTCAAAAATTATTTTTTCTCATGTGCAGTTTTGACATTTTAAACATTTCTTTTCCCATATCAAAATTTTTTCTTGGGAGGAAAAGTTCTGAAGAACTTCAGTTTGGAAGTATCCAAACATTTTGCTTTAGTCTTGTTGATCTAGATGTAACATTTTAATATTGTTGAATTAAAAATGTTCTCTTGTGAGCCAGCTAAGTGGTTGAGATGCAAATTCTCTTATTCCCTTATTCTCCTGGACAATTTATATCCACCATAACAGCAAGCCCAGAGGTGGTTTCAAGTTGAACTGGGTTGAAATAAAATATTCCTGTTCAGTTAAAAAATTAACTGAAATGTTTGATTTGGGTCAAGCCCATGTAGTGAAGGTAATATTTTGTTTTGATTTTCCCAAAGGAAACCTGAATGCTTTGGGCAAAATTAATTTTTCCTTGCATAAAAAGTTGATTTGGTGGAAACTTAATTTCCCACTAGAGGCCACGTCGCTGGGAAGTGTCCATTAAGCTTTTGTGCTGAAGCAATGAATGGCCTCTGATGCTTTAAGGAGAAACTCTGCAGCCTTATTTAAAGAAACCTCTCTAAAAACCTATGCTTTATTTTAGTGAAACCTGAAGGGACAGGTTCTTCTTCATGTCTTTCTCTCAGCTGTAACTATTAACTATTTACATATCTGACAATAGCTTTTATATCACCAGAGGCCTCTGCAGACATTTGATTTACTAAAACACATTTGGCTTTAGATATTTTCATTCCAGCTCTGCTAGGAAGAAGCTGGCAGGTTGGCTTGTTCTGAGACAATATTATGCTGCGTTCTACTCATCTGAGTTACAAATTGGCCAGTTCCTCTGTAAGTACAATTTTATTTCATCTAGACACACATCAGTGCAAATCCCATGATATCAAGCTCTATATTCCAACATTAGTACCATAATCTCTTCCACTAACTTTTTCCTCAATTTAAACTGCCAAGCAGTACTGAGCACTTTGCACTTGATTTGTTTCAGTCTGCTACTTAAAGATGCTCTGTCTCCTCTTGCTGCCCACAATTAACACTGGTCATCATCCAAAGCCTGTATCACCTTAGCTGTTATCCAATGAAATAATATCTTTTTAATGGGATGATCAAAACCATACACCATATTGCAAAGGTGGCATTGTGGGAACTTTCTGCTAAGCCAGCATCATCTGTGGGGATTCTTACATGTCTGTTAAAAGCTGTTTTATCCTTTCATCACGTGATAGACATTGCAGAAGGCGGGTGCACTTCATCCTTCCTTCCTTTCCTGTCCTCCAATAACTTCCATTGTTTTGTAAAAGATGACAAAGTTTTAATTCTTTTCCTGTATTCACTGCTGATGCTTTCTTGTAATTTTAGATTCTGCAGTATTCAAATTAGACTTTTTTCCCCTCTCAAGGTCAGTACAATACTACAAAAGGAAAACAAAAGTTGTTTCAATTTTTTGTGTTCCAGACACTGATTTGTCAGTAGTTCTCTGCATTTTTTACCCTCCTTGTTTCCCTAATAGCACATAAGCAGAAAAGTAAGAGTAAGTTGAATCCGTGAGGACTTTGCTACATTTCTACTTGGACATTGATGGATGGAGAATTTTTTCATTTAAATGAAAAAAAAACCAAAAACCAAAAAATCAATATTGAATCCGAAGAGGTGGGTCACCTCCGCTGGTTTAGCAGCATTATGTGGTGGCAGGGAGTAACAGAAATGTGTTTGTACTTCCCATCTCCCCAGAAGCTCAATGGGTTCACCAGCATATGGCAGATGGTATCAGAGACCTGTGAAATAGGTGGGAACCTGCCAGACCAGCAGGAGTTAAGATTACAAATATTTTCTCTCTGCATACCATTTTTGCTCTTTAAATATGGCAGAACCAAACAGTTGCAGCCCTGAAGTGATGATCTTAAAAAAAATAAATATTGCTGCTATTTGTTACAACTCTCCATTAAAACTGGCAGGTGACTGCTGTTATGTTTTCCCTTTCTTATTCCTGGGATAGCACATTTTCCATCTTGTTAAGTTACAGTATGTAATTTATAACCATCAAAGTGGAAAACATTACGCAGCTCATGAATTAACATCAGTATGAATGCCTGTTATTGAATGTGGACTATATTTCTAGAAATAAGCAGTTATTCTTCCTCGGCAAACCTAAGATTTTTGCTATCAGGTTTTGTTGAATTATGTTTGACTGATTAGAACAGCTGTAATGGATGCATGCAAGAGTTCTGTAAAGAACAGTCCCCATTAGGTCTAATTTTGTGTGAAATTAGGCAAAGCTGTTGTCTTTTTGCAAACATAGTCCAGCATTAAATCAAGGTTGTTTGTTTGGGCAAAGATGGACTGGCAAGAAGGTACAAACTTGTAACAGAGATGCACTGGCTGATTGGGTCCTTAAATATTAGCCATGATATTGTGACTGTGGCTTGTCAGCAGTGTTAGTTAGCATTATAGGCTAGGATCCTGTCTGTGTGTTTAAGACGGGTATCTACGTAAATTGTAGGTGCATAGAAAACAGTTGCCTTAATGGAAAGGCAATTGAGTCTCGCCAGTGAGAGTCAATGGAAAAAGCTTCGGTTGATTCTGTGTCAGTAAATTTAGGGGTACTCATTCACTAGACTGCTGTGCTGGTTCCCACCCTTGAATCAACTCATGTAAGATGGTGATTCACATACCAAGCTACAAATTGTATCTTCATAGTATCTCGTTCTTAAAACAGTGAAAACTGAGACAGATCTGAAAAATATATTAAAAGAACTGTGTTAATGCCAGGTATGTAAATATTTTTTTTACATCTAGATGCAGTACTGTCTGAACTAGTTGACTCAGCTTAACTGACTGTGCTGAGACTTTGCTGCTTACTTCCAATATTCTAAATGCTGTATTTCTTGCAGAATAATTTTACTATCATTTAAGGCGTTCCAGAGGAAATGCAGCATCCTTTTGGCTTAGTGGTGCAACTAGTTCCCACCTTCTTTTTTACACTCAGTTTGTGAACAGGTACTCTCTACAGAACCCAGAAAATTCTGCTGTGAAGGTCCTGGGGAGATCACTAAAACTTACAACTTGATTTGTAAAAGAAGCTCTTATTTACCTGGGTTAATAGGCACTGCTTTGTCTGTGCTCTAGTTCCTGAATATCACTGGAATCTAAATGTTTTTCTTTAGAACACTTAAGGCAATCAAAACTATTTATTTAAAGCACTGAATCACTCACGGAAACAAGTGGAATACTACTGAAAGCTAAAATATTTTTCCAGCGGAGTTTGATATCTCTGTAAACATTTTGGTTTTAATTTTCTTCCTACTCATTTTTGAGTCCATCAAAGATCCAAATATCGAGTTTTCTATCAGTTTTCACCAGGGATGCAGTACTGTGAGTTGGAGTACAAGTGGAGAACCTCATCACTTTATGTAGTATAATTTATACCCTCCCACACTGTAACATATGGCTGAACACCACTGTATTGTGGAGTTCAATAAAACACTGACTTTTATGTTACAGTCTTTTAGGAAAATCCACACTCACTGGGCGTCTCCATATCTTACACACGGGTATTGTACAGACATGGACTACAGCTGAGCATCAGAGCTGTGCAGGGCAGGCACAGGAATCCTTGAAGGCACCTCTGATCTGAATGTTAAATTGGCTTTATTGAAATATCTCTTTTAAATGAACTGAGCCTGATGTCTGTCTTGTACTGGAATATGCCTTCTTAATGATGCTTCCTTGAAAGCTGTTGATGAGAGGGAGGAATGAGGGACCGGTCATTACCATTAAGAGTATTAAAGTGTTGAATGGTAAAAGTTATTGCCTTTCTTTCAACCACAAGTTTTTATAATGCCTATTAATACAATATAGGGCACTGCAGCTTTCTGTGGTACACAGAGTCACTGAATTAATGCACAGATCACCCCTTCGCACACAAATAAATCCCAGTTAGCTGCTGGTCTCTTCTGGCAATCTGTGAGAAAGTCCAGAGAGACATGCTGGCATGACCCACTGCAAGGAAGATGTATGTGTGCGAAGGAGCCCCAGGACTAGGGCAGATCAGAGTACTTCCCACAGCATACATATCCCTCATGAGGATGGCTACTAGCATATTATCTAGCCTTGGCAGCTATCCTGTAGATATCCTTGTGAGATACCATCAAGGAAGGACTTCATGAAGACTACCAGTGCTCCTGCAGCAAGGGCAGGGAGGATGCACGAGCACCCTTGGGCTGCCCACAGTATGGATGGAAGGCATCCAGAAGAGCCCTTCAGGCTGACATTGTTCCATGGGATGTGCTGGCAGATACAAGGTGGCCATAGCCCCAGCGCTCCAGTGACTAACTGAGCCCTGTACCACAGCTTTCATGTGGTGAGCAGAGCCACGGGCAAAAAGGAAGACACTTTTAATGCAGATGTGAAAGCAGATGTTCAGGGTGATAAGGAGGAGAGAGACCAGGAGCAGTGGCTGCTGCAAAGTGGCCAGACCTGCAAAAGAGAAATTGAGGGGTGTATGAGGATGAAGGATTTGATGCTTGATGGGAAGAAAGGGGAGGGAAGGAAGATATATCTATCAGTTATGGTGTGCAGATTCGTAAGAGTCAGGTGTCGGGTATGCAGTCAGATGAGTCTTTGACAAAAACTCCCTTCCATCTCCTGTAGCCAGCTAGATTCCTTTGTAAGCCCAGGAATGGCCCTTTCCCACATCCATGGTTTGAAGTTTGTTACTTCAAATGCAAAAACTCACAAAGGAAAAAAAATCCAAGTTTATATCTCTGTCCAAAAGAGGTCCTGAAGGGGTCTCTTTAAAGTGTTAATCCTTTCTTGGCTTTCATAAACTGTCAAGTCATTATTTATTTCACTTTTTATCCTTCAGCATTCCTTAGACTACTTTATCTTTATGTGTTTGTCAGGCATGCTGTAGAAAGAAAAAATTCTCCAAGTAACTTAGACCCATGTCCCTGTTTGGATTAAGAAAAGGAGAGCTTGGCAGGGGAGTACAGTATCTTTCAAACCACTGGTAAATCAATGTAAATGGAAAATCTCCTGGTTTCACTCCAGCGTGTTTCCAGGTGTGGGAGGGAAACAGCTTATCTGAGCCAGGTTCTGATGTGGGGCAGAATCTGGTCCATAGGGATCTTCTTACTGACATTTCCCAAGGTGCTGTCCAGTATGCTTTCCTGTCTGAGGCTGACTTTTAATGCCTCTGACACTGGAAATCCAGTGACAGCTTGAGAGAAAACAGCAGAGAACCTGCCTTTGTAAAGGAAGGCTTGGAACAGACATGTGAGCTTTCAGTGGAAACTATGTGTAGGCAAGAAGTCATAATTAATTGCACAGGTTAGTAGAGGAAGCAAATTCAGAATAGGGATTTATGATCTTTTGGTTGTAGAGGCAGGCTTCTGGTGCTACTGGAAGTGCCACCATGGACTGCTTGGCAGAGGTTAGAGGCTGTGTGTTTATATGTGTCTGGTTTTATTTATAGGGAGCTTTTGGATTGCACAATACACAGGAGAAGGCAGTGGGAAAAGTGCACCTCCTTTCCTGGTTGCCTTGTAGAAAGAGTTATTATGAACACTTTGACTCTGGAGAAACACTTCTGCTATAAGTAGGTCGTTTCTGCCATTTGTGCCTTATACCTCGTCCGCAAGAAACACACTGAGAGGAGAACAGAAATCAAACTGTTCTGTGGTACTGGAAAATTTCAAGGCTACGAGGCATAGCTGGTACATGCTAGATGGAATCAATATATCACACAGGATTGCTGCAAGCATTGCACCAAATTGCTTCTTTGATGCTCTGTGTGTAGTGTTTAATGTGACGCATGGCAAGATTCAAGCCAGAAGCTTGCCTCTGAAAGTAAATCGGGCATCCACCCAAACACATGACAGGAGATGAGCCTTGTATTTTTTTTAATGGTTGAAACCCCTGGGCCCTGCCAGCCTGGCAGAGTCCAAGTCCTGAGTCAAGGGCTGCTCAGTGAATGCCTTTTTCCTGTAAATATGTGCTTAAATATCAAGCTGCTGAAATGGTGCCTCCGGCTTGAATTATCCTATGCTGGTGATAGGTTAACAAAGAAAATAGCATGATCCATGACAAATAAAGGAAGACTTCATAAAAGCAAGAAGTTCTTTTTCCTAACAGTGAATTCTCTGGAACCTATAGTGTTCCCACTAATGTAAACTGAATAGGGAATCAGGCTCCCACAAAATGTAAGCTGAAGAATGTGGGGCAGAAGTTCCTGCATCAAAATGCATGAACTATCTCAGTGACTCCAAGTACTAAAAAGAAATGATCCAGGCAGGCTGCACTCTGCAAAGTGCTTTCTGGCATGGGGACACAATACTTACTGGGACTTGTAGGTGGTTCTCCAAAATAAACAAATCAGTGCTACCTTCTTCACTGCCCAAACTATGGAAAATTATTATAGAGAGTCACAGAGACTAGAAATCAGCCTGGTGCTTTAGGAAGGCCATCCCAGGAGGCCCTGAGCTCCAGGAAAATGCAAACATGAAGCTGGAGAACAGGGTATTTCTCCTGCCTGCAGCTGTCTAGGACAGGGTTCCCCATTTGCCCATCCTGCTGCTGCTGTTTAGACATTTATATATGTTGTTCCAAGTTCCTGTAACGTCCCTGGCATTCATGTGCGCTGGCAGGTGAGTTAGTTCTCTAATGTCCAAACCAACTAGTGAATTACCACCTGAATTCTGCTTTTTGTGTCATATCCCCCAAGTTTCTGGGATGAACTGCTGGTCTGGGTTCACATACACTGTGTAGACACTGAGTTTTGTGAGATAAGCAGCTCACTGCTTGCACCCTGTGTCTCTGTCTTGTGCATGATCCCTGGTAAAGAACAGGAATGAGCCATTAGATTCAAAATTTGAAAATTTGAAACACCCCAGGGTGTATCATCAGCTGGAGAAAAATCCCATCATTACACTGCTGCTACAGCATGCACTTTATTTGTGCCTCCAACACAAAATGCATTAAACTTAATTACACAGTAATACAACTCCAAGACAGATTTAACATATTGGGATAGGAAAACCTTTAAAGAAAGCGCTCTTCATTAATAATTGAAGTGGAGCTTCTGCTGGCAACAGAGGAAAGCAAAGTGATGCCAGCCTGTGGGACAAAGAAGCAATCTTAAACTTTTAATAAATGCATACAAATCTTGAGTTTGTGAGCCTTTAATCCAGAAGATGGATTCAACAGATGGAAAAACCCATTAGGTCATCTGTTGAGTGTCCCTGGCAGTGCAGGACTGATGCAAGCAGTGTGCTTCTGTTGAATCAGTCTAGTTCTCCACACCCCAACCAATGGGACACTCACTTCCTAGAATATCTTCCTATGTAAAGACTTTTCATTTTTCCCCTCCATACGGGGCAGTTTAAATTCACCCTGTGATTTCATCCACCATTCCTAATTGCATCCTTTCTGGTGAAGGAGAGAACTCCCCTTGGTGTTCAGACCCTTCAAATATTGATAAGAGAATTGCTGTGTCCCTTTTCTTTTGCAGATGTGTTTAAGCCCAGTTCTATGCATATTTAGGCTTTTACATCTTTCTTCCTGCAGCCCCCGCATCCTTTTGCCTGCTCTGCTTCTACGATTTCTCACTGTGTAGACGTCTGAACATTTCCACTTTGATGGTAATTCAGCAGTCAGGACAGGTTTGCCAAACCCTTGAATCCAAAGTGGAAGATAATTAATCCTATTGTTCTTCCATTTTACAACTGGAGATTTTGCTTTTAGCTTGAACTCTCTTCCCACTGCCTTCTGGGCTGGAACAGATTGTCCCTCCAGTGCAATTTCAGCCACACTGAGCCCTTGAAATTGTGTTTGCAGCTTTTTCCCTTAAAAACAGGGGGTGGGGAAGGAAAAAAAA
>VZTL01071083.1:12639-89210 GCA_013400535.1 Scopus umbretta | reverse complement strand
CTCCTCCTCCTCCACAGTTACCTACCCAAAGTCCCCACCCAAAGTTTCCACGAGACTTCCTGGCGTTATCACAAGGCTTTCTTCTCGTATACTAGTACTGGAACATAACTTGGGTAAGTTTACATCCTTGGATTTGCCACAAAATTACCATTTCCCAAGACGTTAGTGGGTTAAAAGGTGAATACTATTAGACAAGCAGGCAAAGCACCGTTTTATGAAGCACATCTACTCCCTGCTCTTGCTCTGTGCCATACCTCAGGTTTTCTCCCCTGGTTTTAAGAATGTGTTTTGGCTCTCTCTTCATCCCCAGCCAAACTGAGGGACTGAGTGCTCACCAGCCAAGTTTGCCAGGTTTGATATACACTCACCAACTGGCAATTATAAAAAACATTTAGAGCATATAACATATGATAATATATAGATTCTGAGTGATGCTGTTATTAACCATTAAAGAACATGCTTTATTTCAATAAAAATAGAAAGGCTGATGAGATTTTATCTGGAATCCGATAAAAGATATGAGATGTAGTTTCCAAAGATTAATTCACTTTCATCTTATGATATTTCCTTTTGGAAAGCCTCAACCCTCCAAGTTCTCTTAGTTTCTGCACCGCAGATGGTGGAAGATCGTGATATTGATTGCATGTGTTTAAAACTGAGCCATTTGCTTCCGTATCTTTAATCCAAGTAACATAAGATTACGGTTAGGAAAAAAAAAATCATGAATGTGGTTTTGAGCATATACATGCAAAAGCATGATATTAATAATGCCATCATCTTAAAGTATAACTCAAATAGACACCTAGTATTCTATACAAATCAATCTAAAGAAAAACAGACACGGTGTTCTGACTTGTTTAAGCCAAAGTTTGCATTGAATGTGCGTTCAGGGCATATTTTGCCTGTATTGTTCAACTCTTTATGTTATTTGGAAGGAGATTATTTCTAGTCTCCAGAATCTTCCAAACTCACTGACAATCTGTATCACAGAAATAGAATCCCAGCAATTAGGTGATTAAGTCACTGATACAACCAATTCAATTAAATATTTGGACTCTATTTTAGAATTTATGTTAACTGATAGTCAAGCTGTTTTGCTGTCTCTGGGGAACATTAAGAAATGGGAAGGAAATAAATATTAATATTAAAATATGCAAGCTGTCATAAAAAGGATTTGGGGAGAAAAATAGGCAAATAAAAAAAAAGTGATTCAAAATTGAGCCAAAACTGCACACTGGGTGCTTACAAAACTCAATAGTGTTACAATGATGTACGGCCTCCCTCCTGAATGTAGGATAAGTCTTTATTTCATTAGGTTGTTTTTTTTTTGGCCAGGGAAGGCATATACATTTCGTGAGCATAGTAGAGGCATACCTTAAGCAAGTATGATCAGCCTTACACTGGAAAAGCAGGATGTTTTTTTCTGTAGTGGCACCTTTTTAAAAAATGCACGGATAGCTGAAGTGCCTGTTGTCACCAACTTCCATTCCTGAAGGAAAAAGATAGCAGATAGTGTCTGATATGCAACATTAGCAGAAATGTTGAACCTGTGAATCTAAGTAAGAAAACACTTTTATGGCAGCAAAATGAAATCACTCAGAAATCTTACAAAAGATTTGCTCTGATAAATTGTTAGACTGAGTTTGAAATTGGAAGAGGTGTCTCATTTGTTGTGATGTTATTTGTTTGTGGTTATGGAGACCAGGATGTTTTTCTTAGTGCTGAAACCCTTGAAATGACGGGCAAAATTCAAAGAATGCAAATATAGGTCTCAAGTGACAAATCTCATCAGCTTTCTTGGAAATTTTTCTTTGAATGTATGAGTTCAGGAAATAGTCTGACATTTTGAAGAAAATGAACTGGACAATATTTCTTTTTCTACCTAAGGCTTTCCCCTCGCTGGACTTAGTGGTCATGTAAAACTGAGCTGGAATGAGCATGCTGAGGGACAGATTCTTCTGCCTGCCCACTGAGCAGCTGCAGTGTGGGCCCAGCCCTTTCCTCCCATTCCCACAAGCAGTGCATCAGCTCTGGCCCAAAGAACCAGTGTCACCAGGATAAAGCATTGTGGCTTTTGTGGCCTAATAAATCCTCCGATTTATCCAGACACCCAAAGGAAAGCCACCTGGGCTACGCTGGGTACAATTTGCATATGCCGTCAAGTGAGCACAGCCATCAGTTGAGAACAGCTTTTGTTGCTACTAGTCCTCAGTATGTGAAAGGTTTTCTTTTTCCTTAACAGTTCCCCGAGTCATTAAATTCTTCTACTTTGTCTTTGGCCTTACTTAGGGGTGGTGTATGTAAATTAGATTAATTTATTTTGCAGAGGTTGGTGCTCTCTGTAACATCTGCAGACCAGATTAACACCTTGAAAATCATGTTGGCTAACTGTTGAGTGCCTCTACCAGGATGCACAGCTATCACTCCTATGTACGATCTCTCATTTCCGAGAGGTTTATTTGTCACAGAACCATGTTGACATGGTTGCATTCTGAGTGGCCACCTGTCCATAGCTCTCTAAGAATACAGAAACTAGCAAATTGGATCAGACTCAGCGCCTTCAGCCCCCAGCCCTGTTCCTAGTGTGTTTAAAAGCCCATGGAGAAAGGGTCAACTACAGAATGAGCCTCCTCAGTACCCTCCCATTTTATAACAATCAGTATTTTAAGGAATTTTACGACAGGATGTTCAGTCTGGAGCATTGGGCTCATCACCCATAGATGGACATATCCTCTATGATACTGTTTAACTAAAAATCACACATCACTTTTTTGCACTGAGGTATACTTTTGGCTATATCCTGTGACAATAAATTTCAGAGATTAAATATGAACTGCAAGAAAAAGGATTTACTTTTGATTGTTTTAAACTTACTGCTGGATAAGCACATTGGCGGCCTCCAATTCTGTTGTGACAGCTAGTGTCTAATTGTCCCTTTTTCTTTTTTTCCACAAACCATTCATAACTGCATAGATTTCCATTACAACCCTATAAAATAGGAGTCACTTAATGTCTGAAATTGAAAGTCCTAGCCACTGCAGGTTCCCTGTACAAATGCTGTTCCAGACCTCTGATCTTCATCATACACCCTTTATTCTTTGTAATTCCACATACTGTCTGAAATGAGATAACCGGACCTGTATGCAGCACTTAAGAAGCAGAAGCACCAAGGAATGACGCAGTGGCACACTGGTTTCTGGTCAGCTTGCTGTTTCTCTCCTAATAACTCTTACAGGCTGCTTGTCTATTCAGCTGTTGCAGAGCATTGCACTGGTGTGTTCGGACTCGGCTGCCTCAGAAACATCCCTGGTTTTGAGAGACACGAGCCTGGTTTTTCTAGACAGTGGAGAGCTTTCTGCCTGTAGAGCTGCCCTTGAACTAACCATGATTGCTAATTTCAACCAAAAGCATGAGGCCAATATATGGCTGCAGATACAGCTCTCCTTTGTCATACTGAGACTAGAGCAGGCTTCTTGCTAATATAGTCATAGGTGAAATACACAGCCATCACAATTAATCCCTGTGTACTGGCAGGTAGCTCTGACCTCCTGGCTGGGACAGGAAGGTGCATGGGAGAGAAGGATGCCAAAGATTTGAAGGAACAGTCCATTTACATTTTTTATTTCAGTTTGCACTCTAAAGCAAGTGTGTTCTTACTTGCTTTAACAAGTAAACATGTGTTTTCTGGGAGAAATGGCTTCAGATTACAATGAGAATTTGATCCTATGAAAACATTTTATTAACTTTATTTGTTCAGTGAGCTTTGGAAAGGTGATGGAGCCTGTATTCTCAAAAAAATCAGCCTTTCGTTAACCAAATTTAACCCTTCACCCCAGTAAAAAAGAAAGGGTGATGTAAATATTGCTTAGTCTCATTTTCCGTATTCCCAGTGTTATTATTTCAGTGTCACATGGGCCCTCCACATATATTTAAAGCACATATGCTGAGAGGAGCCCTTTGACTCTGCCCTTTTTGTTATTTCAATGTTCAGGAATGAAATACACTGTTTATGTGACTCCAGGCTTTGCACTTGTTCATATGCTGTGTATACTGTTCATAAGCTGGGTTTATAAAATGGAATGACCTCAGCCACCTAGTTTTCAAGCCCCAGGTCCAGATGTTGACACAAATCCTTCAGTCTGAAGCTCATTACTTTCTTTATGTTAGTGATAGTTTTTATTTTAATTTTGTATTTTTTTTCTTGCTACTTAGAAAAATGCATAACTAAAATGAAAGGATCTCGGTAACCAGCCTTCTTCTTCACTGAAAATTTAAAGCTCTCTTAAAGGCCACAATTTCTTTCTTCCTTATTTATTTACTTTTCCAAAATATGCTTCTAAGAAGTTGTGGTTTCTCTTCATTGCAGAAGATAGGCAGAATTCCGTTAGTTCAAGATACCAGGCCAGATTCTGCCCTAATACAAGACATGCAATACAATTGGAGTGGGACCTGCAAGCACCGGTATTGCCTAGATGGAGCAAACATAAGAGCCTAGTGGAAGTAACTTTTACTCTATAAAATGCTTTATATTTACAAAGTCCAAATTTCATGATGTCCCAGAATTCCCTTCCTACCTCCCCCTTCTCCCCCCAAATAAGGAAACATTTTATCCTTGTTTTATATTAAAACAATTATACTATGACATTTGCTATTAGCTTGGGATGAATTAGAAATCAGAAGTGTCTGACCTTCTAATCTGCCATTGCACCAGGCCATCTAAAGATTTCTCTTTTCTTCTCTGCTCTTATATTATTATACAGGAGTAAAATATTCTTTGCCTCTTTCTTATCACTTGCTTTTATTCAAATAAGCCTTCTTTTTTAAAATTTTTTTTTCTTCCAAGAAAAAACTTGAACTTCTGGAGTTTTTGGTTTCCCATTTGTGAAATAGACCCAGACTACCTTGGAGGAATGTTTTAATAAAATCAGCAATTTCAAGGTAGGAGGTCATGCTGGTAGGAGGTCTTGAGCTAGACTCTGGATATATGAACCTCCATGGAAGCTGGGGGAGGAAAACAGCCTGCAAGGCAGAATATTTTGGAGGAGGTAGTAAAAGGTCAATCCGTGTGCACATGGCTTGGTGTTTGCCACAGGTGCAACATCTTTGTGTATCATCGCCTTTATTTTCCTAGCTTTGGCCCCAGCACTTGATACGTGCTGTTAGCAAGTTGTGGGATTAACAGACAGATGCCAGAAAGTAGATAAAGCAGCATAAATTGGCAGAATGAGAGTCAGGATATATCTGTGCTGCATTTCCAGGCAAAACATACTTTAGGTAGGGGCAAATGGGAACAAAAACTGAATGTTTGTACAGAGCCATGGCCATAGTAATGAAAAGAAGAAATCAAAGGTAAAGCTTTTTACTTTATTTCCTTTCACTTTCTCTTGCTCTCAACACATGCATGAAATTACAAGGAGTGAGTGAGACTTCAGCAGAGTAATGCCCAAAACACAGAAAGAGTAGATAACAGTGTTGGGTGAATAGCCTGTTCCAAGGCTGCCCAAGAGGAAAATAGAGATATATACTATACAGATGAGAAATCTGGCATCCTCTATGAATTTGGAGATATTAAAGATACCCCAATTAATGATAGGGTCATTTGTGAGCCATGTGCTTCCAGCTTGCAGGAGTCAATGGTGAAAGAAGCAGTTCTAAACCATAGATAGATGCCTCAAAATAGTGAGGGCTACTAATTTGTCCTGGGAAAAAAATGAAGGCACGATGGCAGAACAGACACGGAACACCAGAGAAAGCTGTCTGTCCCCTCTGTCACTGTCAGAAAACCCACTGATTCTGGCTGTGGGTGCAGCCAGGTGAACCGGGCACTGCTGAGCAGCAGGATTAGGTGGAGGAAAGCCATCAAGAGCTGTGCCATACCACAAACACGTTCTGTGGCCAGTGAGGAGATGCAGGTGTCTCTTGAGACATCTAAAGCCAGAGCTGGGGTCACCAGGGTCACCCACTGCTTCTGCTGGAGGAGAGAGGCTGGGTGGATTGCTGGGCAGTATCAAAATGATCCTCCTGGGAGGAAGGCCCTGGAGGACCGCAGCCTCTGAGAGCCTGAGAAGTGGCTGAAGCTAGAAAAAGTCTCCCCTGCCCCACTCCACAGGATGCACCCATGACTGCCAAGCTGCAGACCATTTGTTCTGGTGAGACAGTGATAAAGGACAGGCAGGCCTGCAAAAACAGGCATCATTCATCCTCTAATCCCAGTGCAGAGTGGGTCTGCCTGTGGCTGGGAGAAAACCATCAGGTAACCAAAGCATCTGCACTGGCCAATAGCAGTTAAATTGAATATTGAAAATAATTATTAATGGCTGAGGAAATGCTATCTAATAATGTATGGAATAGCATGCACCACTTGCGGCACAGTAATGGGTCCTGGCTTTCCGAGACAGATGAGCCATTCAGCCACCTACCAACGCCGGACACAGCTCCTGGCAAGTAAAGCTTGGCAGAAATGCCCCTGGGCATCAGGCCAGGCAGAGAGGTGCTGCAACTCGAACTGACCCGCACCAGCGACTCCCAGGCATCGCAGGGGTATTGCAGACGGAGCCGCGTGCCAGAGGAAGCAGGCAGGAATGTGTCGCTGCACTCTGCAACCTCAGCACAAAGGTCAGAAGGAGAATATTAGGGCAAAATTAGCCCAACGCTAATCCTCTGCATCTGATGTCTGTTGATCTCTGAAGAACATTGATTGACAAGCCCCAACCAAAAGAAGAAATCTGGCCATTTGTGCAGAGAGACAGCTGTCTTTCCTTGCTCTGGGAAGCCCAGAAACAGGCACAGGGAGACCATAGGGGCCTCCTCAGTGAACCACCAGCCTTAGTCCCTATGGGACAACCAGAGCTCCATCCTGCTGCCTCAGGAGGAAAACTGTGAATAAGTCAGAGCAAAATCCAGCAGCCCTGGGCATTTGCTAAGAGTCCCAGCATACACAAAATGAGATCAAGACTGGGAGAAGAGTTTTTCTCCTCTATTTTTTGGGGGTCCATTAGTTCAGCTTTGCGATTTTGAGCGTCACTTGTATCCCAGAGAGGTCCTGATGACACATGTAGTTACACCAAGCAACTACATGATTTTTTTTTTCAGTCCTACAGTGGAAAATAAGGTACTGCCCTTACAACAACATCCCAACTGCATTTCTCTGAGGAAAATAGATAGCATTTAACACATGATGACACTGTGTTTGGAATGTCTGGGCATCTAACAAAGCACTGAAGAACTCCAGGTGCTAGAGAGTAAGGCAGCTCATGGCCACTTGTAAGGGGATAGAGCCAAAGAAAGTGCCCCTGCTGCTTGGTAAAAGACCATCTGTGATCATGACAATAGGCAGAGCAGTAGTCCCAGCAAACTGCCATCAAGAGATACATATGCAGGCAAGCCAGTATCTCTGCCAGCCAGATTGGGATGCTCAGCTGATGTACATCAAATAGCGCGAGCTGTGTGAGCATTGAGTCATCAGGCAAGGAAAATACCAGCCCTAAAACAGAGTCAGAACTGGCTTGTTCCATTTTAAAGACAGGAACTACACGGACATATTAAATTGTTACTTCTCTTTCTAAAAAATTGGCTATGTGGAAGGCATTCAAGCAAGAACTGAGATCATGAAATGCAAGGTACATTTTCTCAGACAGTAGGTTGTAATGCACTGCAGCAAAATTCAAATGATTCAGTACCATGGGAATCTGAGCACAAGACCTCTTCCCCTGGGTACCTACAAAACAAGTGAAAGGCAGGAATGACAGTAAAGAGCCAGGAGCAAAAAGTGCACAGACAAGAAGAGATGTCTACTTGGAAATTCTGTGCTCTTGCAGCAATCCTCCCAGGGACTAAACACTAGCTCAGCAAGAGACCGATGAGTAGGAAAATCAAGACCCCAGGGTAAGCTGACAGACAGGCTGTCAGCAGCCACAGGCATGACAGCTCTGGGGTATACCAGTGGCTCACAACAATAAAGGGAGCTGAGGGTAAAGCCACTGTAGGACAGTGGCAGAGTAAAAGACCAGACAGCAGGCAAAATGCAACAGCGTGATCTGCAGCAAGACATGGGGCATAGCTGGTACTCGGGGCAGCACAGGAGATAAAACTGAAGACAGGTCAGCAGAAGGCAGCTGCTAAGCACACAGGAGGACAAGGAAAACATAGTGAGATCTCAGGAATTAACTAATTTGACACAGAGTGCTGGGGAAATGAGTGTCCCAGGAAGCCAGAGGAGCAGCAGGGCACTAGCCAGCAGGACTCAAGCAGCCAAAAGAGACTTGTAAAGCCCCATCAGTAGTGGTAACACAAACAAGATGTGTAAGGCTGGACTGAAGGGGAGCACACTTGAAAGACAGCAAAGCTTGAGGTACTGCTGGGCGGTAGCAGTAAAAGTCAGAGCTGGGTTCAGGCTATGCAGAGGTAACTATGCGCTCAGCAATAGCTGCCAACATGGCGACAATAAACAGCTAAGAAGAGAGATTAACGACCTTCACGGGTCTTGGAGGGAGCATGCGTGGCCACAGTGAGGGGCTTGGAGGGGGCACCAGGAACTGCATCTGTGTTTGCTTGGCTCGAACGTCTCAGGCGGTTCAAGTTTTACAAGTGTGGAGCCCTTTCATGTTGTTGTCCAGCGCCCAGAACATGAAACACTTGAGGTGAAATCCTGCCCCCACTGAAGTTAATGGGACTTTTGTGTTGAGTCTGGTTTCTCTCTGCTCACACTATCTGGTATAAGGAAAGACAGATCCCACCTCAAGAGAGAGGGAGGGGCGAAAAAAGCAGGCAAAGAAAAGCATTAATGCAACTTTGTTGGTGAGCATAAGCCGGGGGTGGGTGGACAGGGCTTGTGTCCCTTACCGCTGGTGACTGAGGCAGGCCCAGGGCTTGCTGAGCTGAACAGAGACAGGGAGCAGGGCTGAGAGGGCAGAAAATCCCTCAGCACAGAGGGAAGGAGATGAAGAGGGGGGCTGGCAGGAGAACAAAAGAGCAAATTCAATTAAAAGCTGCAGCAAGGAGCTCCTGAACGGCAAGGGGGGACCATCTCCATAGGGCAGGAAGGCGGGCAGGAGCAGGCCACCAAAAAGGTACCTCAGCAGCACCAGCAAAGACACAACAGAGTTAGGAAAAGCACACGGACAGGTTTCCCACAGTGCCTCGCTGGTGTCTTAGTTTTGCTGCTGCATCGACAAGGCAAAACACGCTCCTGCTGTACTGCTGGGGTGGGTAACTTCAGGGCTTTGAAAAATGAGAAATGGGTAAGTTTTTTCTTCATGGTCATGGGAAGAAGGCAATAACATTACCAACAGGTCTTGGTATTTCAGCAGGAGACCTGAATACTATGGGTTAGTAAAAAGCATGTGGCAGAAGCTAGGAGATAGGAAGATCGTGCTCAAAAGGCAGTTTAGTATCTGGAAGCTATGTAAGATGCCACTAGAGGAAAAGTAGCAGCTGCATGTGTCTGAGCTGTGCCAATTCCTTTGACTCAGGCAAGTAGTTTTCATTATATCTTTGGAAGACATAATGAAAGACCTTGCCGAAGAGGTCCTTTCCTTTAGCTGAAAGCTACAATTGTGATACATACAATTCCTGATTGTCACAGTGCTGAAAGTGCTACAGAAAAAAATCAGAGAGAAAGGAAATTCCCACAGTAGAGCGATAGCAGTGCTGAGAAAGGTAGAAAAAGAGCCAGAGCAAGAGCAGTCTGTGGCCAGACCTGCTTAGGGCTTTTTTTTTTTTCCCTTTGGCTGGAATGTTTTCTGATGGGAAATGCCCACTTGACTGTATCTACATTTCCTTTTTTTCATTTCCTTCAAGAATGCATGTCTGAAGCTGGTTGCTTGCCTAGAAGCCTCTTGTCCCTCTCTGGCCAAAATGGACATGAATTTCCCAGGAGGCTGCAATGACCAAGTCCAGCGTCTGCCCTGCAGGACTTGGCAGTGGAGCCAGGGGCCCTGTCCCACCACCCACAGCACCAATGCTGGGGCAAGAGTCTGGGCTGGGCCATCACGAGCTCTTGGCAGAGGATGTGGGTAGCCACTAAGGAAGCAGAAACCTTTCAGTTTTCACTCTTCTCGTTCATGTGGAAAGTAATCTCTGGGAAAAGACTGTGGTTTCTATGCTCTTTCCTCCTGGACATGAAGGAGACCATCCTCAGTGCAGACCCAGCTCCCAACACCTCACGGCCGCTGGGCTATTGTGTGTCCCGCTGGTGGCCTGAACCCTGCCTGTCTTCATGCAGCCTGAGCTCATTCCTCTGCACCACCACAAAGAATTGTTCACAGCTCATCCAGCTGTTGTGAGGCCTAATTACTGCGTGTTTATGAAGAACCTCATTCATTAGAGGAGCTTGAGCTATATAAGTGCATATTATCGTTTAGGATACTTCAAGATGAAAGGCACTTAAGTGCTTGACAAACTGAGCAAGCAAATGTATACAGGAACCACACCGTTCACCTCTGAAATGAAGCACCTGGTCTGAGACATAACAACTGTTTCAGGCAGCGGCATGAGGCAAGAACAGCAAAGCCCCCCAAGGTTCACCTAAATGTCCCGAAGCAGCAGCAATGCTGCTGCTCGGGGGGCCATCTGGGGCAGGGGGCTGCCAGAGGGAGCCTGGCACTGGGGATGGCATCCCTACGCAGGGAGTCTGAGCTGAGGAGCAGCATGGCTCCAGCCAGGCGCTGCTGGGCTGCTGGGCTCTGGCCAGAGGCTTGCACGTCTCAAAGGATACAGCCAGTCAGTTTGCAGCTAAAAGCTTCCCCTTGTGGCTCTTTTCCTGGGAGAAGAGGAGAAAGGAGGAGGACAGGGATGGGAGAGGTTGTGTGCCACACATCCATGCCAGAGCAGGTCACCTAGGTGGGGCAGGAAAAAAAGTCTGCAGTGCAAGTTCAGAGCAGGAAAGATTCATCGAGCCACCCTTTTTATGGCTATTTTGCATGCATAACTTAGAGCTGAAATAAATACCAGTGGATGATTTAAGTCCTCCCCAACAGGCCCTGTAGCCTTTCAGAGGTATTAGCAGTGTGTCTTCAATAAGGAGTGCTCTGTTTTTCCGTGATAAATCCGTGCTACACCATGCCTCCCACGTACACAAGTACTCCATTTCTGCAGCAAGTGGAGATAGCAATGAAGAGGACTGGAAGGAAACCAGAAAGTAGATTACTGAATACTACAGACCATTTAAAACACATGCTGCAGTGAGAATGAAGCTTTTTAGAGTGTCTTCATGAGCTACATCCTTGGTTTTGATTTGCCCAATCTAGAAGTCTTGAAAAGCATATATTCAATAGCATTTTTGCCAAGCTCCTAAACAGTGTAGGATTAGTATGTATTACTAAATCTCTTTTCTTTTGTCCAATTTCTTAAAATACGTACATCATCCTGATATTGAAGCACAGAGTGAAAAATATACTGGGCTATATTTTGAAGACTCATTAGGGAAAAAAATGCTAAAGGAAGACTTCGTAGCTACTTTCCAAGTTGCTGAGCCCTAATGTATGTGTGGCAGTACACAAAGGCTGAACCAAAGGACTCCATTCAGCTGACTTGTATATTGTTTCTTAAGACATGGGACAGACTGTTCCATAGTTGCCACCTAATAATCATGGGGGTCTGTATTTCCTTAACACCAGTGCTCCGATTTAATTCTGAGCTCATCTATTTTCCCCTCATTAATTGCACTCTCAGAGGAGATCTTACCATTTGCACTGTCCACCTGTGCATGATTGCTCATTTTTTGCATCCTCTGCTCTCCCCTCCCCTTCTATCGACCTCTTGGCCTGAGTCACATTATTACCGTAACTTCTAAGAACATGTACGGTCAAATCCCAAAACCTTCATTGGCCATTTTAGCCAGGGTATCGTGTATTTTGGGCTGTGTCTCTAGTTTATTTTTTTTCACTAAATCTTTCCTCTCTCAATAAGAGCAGATGTAAGTTATTCAAAACATTCAGTAGGGTCTAGACCAATTCTTTTTGGTTTGGGAATTATAAATAATCAAATTCAGCTGACAACACTTTGTAAGTCAGTAGAGCTTCATGATCTTCAAAAGGATCAAGAGGGCTTTCTTCTTTTAACAAGCCCCAAGGTGTGCGAGTGCCACATGGCATAACCCATGCTAAACTGACTCTAGGGCTAAGCAGGGGAGAGTGTGGGGGATGAAACCCCACCATGAAGGACAGACAGAGGTCTCTTTCCAGCTCCTGCTTTGCACCAAAGGGCTTTGGCCTTTGGCTGTCATGTCCCCCGCTTTTATCATCCCTGTGGCACCTCTGCTGCCTCTGACATGCTCTCACCAGCTATTGAGGTTATCTTCGCCTATAGCCATAGCACGAAGGGGCTCTGTTTCTGCTTTGTGTGTACGGGGGCCGTTAGTTATCTACCAGACCATACATGAGCAAGACAGCAGTTATCAGCAGGTCACCTTGCAGCTCACCAACCAAACAGAAATTTAACCTAAAATAATAGTTAACATTTGCTGGCATCTGTAGTCTACTTACATTCATATGCCTTGGAAGAGACCCTCAGCTGGGAGTCTGGAGAGTTTTAAAACTTCCTGAGTCTTTATACTGCTGGACATCTCCACTCCAAGTGACTCCCAGGAGAGGCATTTTCCTCTCTGCACCTCTAAAAGTGAAACTGTTTTTATTCATATTGCTGCATTTAGAACCAAAAGTGTTGGCCCATGCCGATAAAGACACACTGAGCTGTTCTGATACTGATATGACAGTAAGAAATCAATATTACTGAATGTCACTTTTACGTGAATTTAAGGTTGCATAAAAAGTAAACTGACCTTATGCCATGCTGTATAAAGCCAGACTGTTATTTTACAATGAGAGAGTGTAGCACAACACAAGGAGGCAGAGCCTAGCTCATGCAAACATATGGCTGTATCTTTTGTATTTTATTCATATTTTCTTATGAAAAATAAGTGATTTAGAAGATCTATTATGAAAAGGATCTTGTGATGCAACTGGCACCTTCAGCTCCCTGAGGCAGAACTGGAGGTTGTGGGCATGCAGCACCTCTCCCAGCAATGCCCTACACAGGCAAGGGCTCATTCTGAAGAAGACTGAGCCTCTGGTGTCATTGACATCAAGCTTAATTCAGTTGCATTGTCAGAGAGAGTTAAATTTCAGCAATTTAGGATTTCTCACAGCTGAAGGTTGAGGCTTTTGAGAACTTCAGCATCATTTCGAGACATGGTTTAGTAGTCTTTTCCAATCTGAATGATTCTATGATCCTATATAGAACAGTTCCTGAATACATACAAGGTGGACATAGAGGAAATATGATGCCCCCCTCAAATATGTAGACATTAACAAGAAGGTGTCTGTGAACAAAGGAGAAAGTAAAGGAAGGAAGGAAGGATAGAATGAAAAATCAGACAAAAGGCAAAACCCAGGCAAGATAATAGGGCCAAGGCAAATTTACAATTAGTGTATGAGACAGTATTGAACCCTTAAAGCTCTATAAAGTCCCGAAAGTCTGAAAGTATACAGCTGAAGGCTGAGGCTGAGTGGACTCGTTAGCACTGTTGAAGCTGGAAGATATCTAACTCAGCCTTTAAATGTTGACTATTCTGAATGGAGATATGACAAACACACTTCTAACACAGAGCTTGATCTGGTCTGCCAGCTTCAAAAGAACACCTGCTTGCAAGTGTGTTTCCCAAGGGTTGATTAAACATTGGAAGGAAATTTCCAGAATCAGAATTTACATGGTGGAGACGTATCTTCAAAAATAAAACACAACCTAACTTTAACAGAATGTTTCTTTACCAGCTACTTCAGGAAAAAGTCACTCCAATGCAGAAAATATTTCTAAATAATATGCTGTGCTGTTGCATAAGAACAGGAGAGGGATATTAAGTAGGCAGAAAGTCAAAATGAAGTAGTGTCTCTTTCTTTGCCTAATTTCACCAATACACAGGAGTGAAACAAGCACCAAAAATTGATAACGAGTGAATGAAATGTCAAAAGTTTTTCCTCAGTGGTAATAAAAGAAATGTTCTTCCATGCTTGTCATAGAGGTAGGAGAAAGGGAGATGAAAGAAGGGAGGTGCTGAATATAAAAACCATTCCACATCCCTCAGGGAAACCAAAGAAACCCAGAAGTGGCATTGGGGCTAGGTCTGCTAGAGAGGGAAGGGAGGTGTCATGTCATGGTGAGGGGAAGGATGGAGGAGGGCCATCATCGTGCTGCACCCTCTAAGGCTTCCCTCCTTTACCAGGACTGAGACTAATAGGACAAATTCATGTACAAGTTGGTGAAAGTTGCATCTTTTTTGTGTTTCCTTCAATCCACCTTTATTTTACATGGATTTAAATGTGTATATGTCTTACACGTCAAGAGGCTGAAAGACGGTACAAGCCAAAGGAGCATGTAAATCATGCAATTAATTTTCTTTTTGTCAGGTGAGCCCAAGAAGTAAAGAGGAGTCTAATTTAATGTAATGGGGAGTCTAATTTAATTTAATGGGGTCTAACCTACACTGCTATCATACAGACATGGTCTAATCCTGCCCAATGTTTCTCCAATCAGTGCTGGTACAATCGCTCCTTGGGCAACTCTCCTCAGTACGAGCAAGGCTGATAGGTCTTGTAACAGAAAGAGACTTTTCCTAAAGGCAAGAATTTTTAACCTTTACTGCAAAATCTGCTCCAGTGTATTGCATTAGAAAAATCTGTGAAAATATTCAGTGAAAACAGGAGCTAGAAACCAGCCTCCCTTTAACCTGAACGAGACCCTTTTCTAACAGATTAACAGAGGAGTTTGCCTTTCTACCACAGGGTCAAAGCTTGTCAACTCATTTATAGAGTGACTCCAGGAAAGCAGACCTTCCTGCCTTACACACAGAGATTTGGAAAAAAAAAAAAATGGGGGGAAGACATTTGTTGGGCTGTGCTTAAGGGCAGGCCATTTTCTGTGCTGCAGCTTCCTTCTGCACTGCAAGCACGTGGAGGGTTCGGTCACAGCAGAGAAGTCAGAGGGTCCTGATGGCAGGAGAGGGACTGGCAGGGCTTGCTCTTCCCCTCCCAGGGAGAAAGAGAGACTTTTCCAGGGACACTCTGCAGGCAGGGTGAGCTGTGCCTACTCACTGGAAAGCAGTTGATGCTGTGTTTCCATTCGAGGCGACTCCATCTTCCACCTGACACATAGCCGCAGAGTGCCAGGGTCCTGCTCCTGCTGCCGCGGAGCCCTGCGGCAGGAGCGTGCTGCCGCGGGCAGCCGGTGTGGGCGGCACGTGGGAGGTGGAAGCACTTTAGCAGGTACCCCTGAGGCAGGCAGCAAATTTTAATTGTCTGGAGTCCATCAGTGGAGCCCCTTGCACAGTATGCAGGAAAAAGCCCAAAAGGATAGGGTTTGCAAAGCCCAGTTTGCAGATTAGCGGGTGCATCCTTGGTTTGTATGGCTGAGAAAATGCATGAGATTTTCTGTGCGGCTATGAGAAGCTCAATCATATGAGGTGGAAAGCCATGCTAGGGTGTTTCCCAACTTTTCTTAAAATTTACGCAGCAAATAAAGCCATTACAGTGATGGAAGGGGTTATAGTCACAGTATAAATCACTCCTTTATGAAAACACTGGGAATTTTCCTGTGTATTTGTGGGAAGAATTTTAGGGACTGTGTTTAGGCCCTCATATATCAAGTCCATCCCTTTGGTTTTATGATGAAATGAAAAATCTCTCAGAGTGTCTCTCTGCAGCCAAAGGGCACTGGGAATATTTACCATGCCTTAGCACTGTGGGTGCTTAGGTTCAAATACTGCAAATCTTTCAAAGATTAATAAAAATTATTTGCACTCTATTCTTTTCATACTTACTTTGGGTGAAAAGTAACTTCATTAAAGCCAGTGAATGACACTGATAACAATTGCCAGTGTGGGAGGAGAATGGGCTCTCTGGATAGACTCCACGGTTTCATCATACCGGTTTGCAGTCTGTTTTCTCACTATGATCCCTTTTTTTGTTATTTTGTGAAGTCAGGTTGAAGGAGATTAAATCCCAGCTCCAATAACTGTTCAATAGTTCAAGGTCTATAAAACATTTATGCACTCAGCAGTTTGCTTCTGCATAATAACTTTCAAAGATTGATAATGTTCCATCTCTGAGGTTTTCGACTGATGGTGCTAACTTTTAACATGCACTTATTTACTGCCCCTAATACTTTCCTTCTCTTTGGCTACCCCCATCTCTGAAGAGCCTGTGCCACCAGCACATTGCAAAGAGAGGTGGAACGTGTGATGAGGAAAGGGCTCAGGAGGGATGTGCAGCTGAAGGGAGCCTTTCCCACTGTTGTCATTTGGGTCACTAATAGGCTGTAATCCTGGGACTGGCCTAACCCAAAACACCGTGGATGTCAGGTCTGTTCTCAAAGGCAGCAATACACCTGCCACCAGAGATGGCGGCCAGCTCCAGCAAGGCTGGGAAAGCAAGCGTGAGATTTTCCTTTCGCGTGACAAGCCTCCTGCCCCCACAGTTTCAGACACCCCCCCCCAGGTCTCCTTTCACATTTGGGAACAAATTACCATCATGTAAGGATATAAAACATGGTCAGGAAAAGAAGAGAACCCCTATTTTGAGGGAAATGAAATAACAATGGGCTCAGAAAGTTGTTTGTGGTCTGCTTGGCAGGACCCAGATCGCTTTTCTTCTCCGGCTCCGCACATCGATAGAAGCAGGGCTGCAGCACTTAAGGCCTTGGCACCGTCATCTCAGTTGGGATTTGGAGTTACTCCAGGAGGCCCAAGAAACCAGCACCTCAGGCCAAAAACTGGAGACTGGGAGTACGCAGGGCTGTTCTAGAGGCTGGATGATTTAAGGTAGATAGCAGCAATTTGAAAACGCCTATTTCCTGGCTGCTCCTTCAGCCTGTAAAAATGTTTGTGGATGGCTCCAAGGTTTCAGCTGCTGCAACAATGCGGTTACTTCTCTTAGGAGCCTTGTTTTTCCCAGGAAACACTTCCACCTGCAAAAAGCTCAAAGGAAAAAATCAGTAAATTCAAAGGAATATCTACAGAGGTGTCAGTTAAGAAGGAGCATGAAAGGTCCTCACTCAGATCATTTATTCTGAGAAATTAATTGTATTGGTTCTTTCCCAATTTTATGTTGGGATAATGACAAGGACAGGAATATCTTTGACTCATTTCCAGGAACAAAGCCTGTAAAGCTCAGCTATGTCCTTGGACTCACACAGTATCATGTCTTGTTTGTCACGGTGGTTTCATGGTTGTGACAAGGTTGTCTGGATGAGGTTCAAGGAAAGTATTTAACCTCAAGTGGCTACTAGCAAAACTGCTGTGCTTAAGGTATTTGCCCATGCTGATTACTCAGTCTTGGGTTGCTTATGCCCAGAAAATTATGAATCATTATGGGTCCTTTTGCATTCTGCACATTCATTTTTAGAATAGACTATTAGTTTTTCAAGAGTTGGGGGTGTAGAGCAGCATCCTCCTGGTGGGTTCTATGGGCAAACAACCACACAACCAACAGATGTATTCTTCAAGCAGTAAGTAAATTCACCTGTCTGAACATTTTTCCCATAGAAAATTCCCACTGCTGCTGTAATTTCCAAATAATCACCAGCATTTGGAAGACTACAGGAAAATCTTCAGGATTAAGGGAGTCAGTACTTCGCATGTGAAACTGAAACTCTGAAAACTACAGAGTTCTGCTTGCAAATCACGGAGCCACAGTGTCTTGAATCCACACCTTTCCCATATATCCCAATATATATATTCCCATATATATGGGAAAAGCAGTGCAGGTATCCCAAGATATTCCCTGCCTTATTCTGATACATTCTGCTGATGTTGATTCTGAAAAGCTAAAATGTGATGCCTGCCATATAAATAGGCTGGTTTTAAATGAAATTCTTAAGAAAATATGTTATGGAGAAATGTGTTGTTATTCCCCTGATGTACAATGGAGAAATTACAAGGATGGTTTACAGCCACCCCACACCCATGCAATATTGATGTTTGAAGACAGAAACAGAGGTAATGAAAGCAAGACGGTGCAAAGGGAAGATGTGGGACATGGTGGGATCTATTGCATCAAGCCTGCAGTGCTGTCACGCTTAGAATGAAGATGTTGATGCCTGCATCTGACTGCTTAGTCCACAGCATTTACCATCGCCTCTTCTGCCTGCAATCACACATTCCAGGTAAATCCTGGATTGCCAGTCCTCTGAAAACTTTACACTGGGGTCTTTAACTGTGAGATAAAAGTGATCTTCTTCAGAGAGAAAATGTGGCATTATATTAATGGAGTTGCCTAGAAGGGAAAGAGTTAAGCGTGATGGCTTATAGCACTAACACTGACACTGTCAATGTGCAGAAATCCAGCTCTGGTATTGGGAGGAGATCTATGTCTCAGCCCAAATGGATTTGGGGATATGTGTTATATGGGATATTGTCAGTTACAGTGAGTGAGAGTTCACTAAAGAAACTGTCAGTCTCCTACTGCAAGCTCCATGTCCATCAGTAGGCATGGTGTTGTTGGGTTGATGGTTGGACTAGATGATCTCAGAGGTCTTTTCCAACCTTAATGATTCTATGATTCTATGATTCTATCTTCTTCCACTGTGGCACCCATGGTCAGTGCTCAGCAAATCAGAAGCTCTTCCTGCCTGTTTTCAGTCCAACATTTTTATTGTTCTGGGCAATTCTAAACTTTCAGTTATGACATGGTAACTTTCTTGACATTGACTATAAATGTGTGTGCATGAGAGAGAAATGGAAAGAGAACAGGGAATATTTCTCTTCTGGCAATACTGCTATGCCGCTCCCCATCAAAAAAGGGAAAATACATGATGTTTATAAGTCATGGCTGTTGTAAATAACCTATATTATGTACCATGTAAAAAAAAACTTAATTTATATTATTTCAATAATATAAGTTATTTATAATTATATTTTATAATTATATTTTATAATTATGTTTTATAATTATAAAATATAAATAATATCAATTATTTCAATAATATAAATTACGACTAAATTCAAAGGTGCAGACTCATGCCCTAAATACGAAAATCTCTTTCAGGTTTTGTGGATAAATGAAAAGAAAAACAGTGTTCAGGATAACACTCTAACATGTATTGGAAAAATCTTTAGAGAATTGCTTCAATAATTTCAGGATAAGCATTTGGACAAGCTGCTGATGTTCAAAAAATCCTTCTTTTAGACCAACGAGCCTATGCGTTGGTGGGGAATGTGCTTCACTCCTACGGGGACAAGGCAAACATATGTTCATCCAGCGCAATGACTATACCCACTTCAGAGACGTTTCTTCAAGTGACTCTCATGACTCTCAGTGAACTGTCCTTTTCAAATCCTACCAGACTCTTCTGCCAGCTTTCATCTCAGCCACAGCTTCTATAAGGATTTCATAAAATATTTGATGATACAGCAAACTTCAGCAGACAGCTGTTTTCAGATCTGTACAGTAGCAATACTGCTGGATTCTGGGAAGTCTCCTGGAAGGATGGCTACAGTGAAGAGTATCATCATCTCTGTATGTGGCCCTCCTGTTCAAAAAGAGCATTACCTGAAGCCCAAGGAAGAGATACAAGCTTTTCCACAAAAGCTAATTATTTTGAACACAAACCAGACACTTATTGCATTAAGATATAGTTGTAGCTACAACTAAAGACCATAGCTCTGGTTCAAATAGTCCTTAAAAGTAGATAGAAGGGCTGAGTTCAGTTCTTACTAGACTGGTCTCCTGGTGGACAACAAGCTCAATATGAGTGAACAGCATACTGCTGTGGCAAAGAAAGCCAACAGGATTCTGGGTTGCATCAACAAGGGCATCACCAGCAGAGGTGAAGGAGTGGTTATCCCACTTTACTCAGCGCTTGTTCGGCCACACCTAGAATACTGTGTTCAGTTTTGGTCCCTGCTATGTAAACTAGATGTGGACAGACTGGAGAGGGTCCAGAGAAGGGCCACAAAGATGATCAAAGGACTGGGAAGCCTGCCATATGAGGAAAGTCTTAGAGAATTGTGTTTGTTCAGCCTTGAGAAAAGAAGGCTTAGGGGAGACCTTGTCACCATATTTCAGTATTTAAAGGGTGGCTACAAAGAGGATGAAGACTCCCTTTTTAAAAAGAGTCACATGGAAAATATGAGGGGTAATGGGTATAAGTTACACCTGGGGAGATTCCAGTTGGAACAAAAGAGGAAATTTTTTCACAGTGAGAACAATCAGCCATTGGAATAATCTCGAATAATCTCCCCAGGGAAGTGGTGGAGTCCCCAACACAGAATACTTTTAAGATTCAGCTGGACAAGGTGCTGGACCATCTTTGCTAGAATGTGCTTTTGCCAGGAAAGGTTGGACCAGATGATCCTTGAGGTCCCTTCCAACCTGGTATTCTATGATTCTATGATTCTGTGATTCTTATAAGGCAGATGAAACAAAAGGCTATGGGGCTCAGTGATGCATTATGGTCCCACACAAAAAAGCCATTTTAGGTGTCTCCAATTCAGGAAATACTTTAAAATAAGGTGTTCGGGACTATGACGCAGAATCAAGAGTTAGATCTAGCTTGCAAGATACACATACAGAGTGTGTGGGAGGGTTAAGTCCTCAGAAAACCCTGGCTGCTGCTGAGGGAGCTACCTAGAACAAGGCAATAGCAGAGGTGCCACTGCTCTTGAAGAGTTACAGCTGACTCAGAGCTTCATGTCACTACTCTCTGCCCAGGCAGGGCCCAGAGGCAGAAGCCTTCTCCTGA
The DNA here is from genome assembly GCA_013400535.1 of Scopus umbretta. Taxonomy (NCBI): domain Eukaryota; kingdom Metazoa; phylum Chordata; class Aves; order Pelecaniformes; family Scopidae; genus Scopus; species Scopus umbretta. The sequence goes on along the minus strand of VZTL01071083.1, from coordinate 68,480 downwards.
GGCTCAGCACCCAGCTGGGCAGGGCTAGAGAACCAGGTGTCTGTGTTGCCCTGTGACACCTGGTTTTACCTGTTATTTTAGTGGTGGGAGGACTTTCCAGGAAGGATAAATCTGGTTTCAGATGCTGTCATTGCCTGAAGGGGTTCTGGCCATCATCTCCTCCTTTGAAGTGTACCCAGTTGACTTACTTAGGATGATGGGTTACAGGGAATATCAGGGTGGCTGCAGAGTAGAAGTGGAGTACACAGCATTCCAGCGGCCATACTCAGCTGTGGATTTACCCCTCAGTCATGAGGGATCAGAGCCTTGGTTAGGGGAAGGTTGTTGAAAATGTTTTTCTCTCAAACCTATCAGAAGTTAGCAGAATTATTCCTCTAGTTGTATGGGTTTGAACAACATGGGAATCTGGCCTTGTGGCAGTGAGAGACTGTTCCCTGCAGGATACGTTCTGGAACTAATGTAATTTTCCTGCATGTTTGAATGAAACACTATTAATATGTATTGAATCCTCACTTAGCAATAATTGTATCTACTTCATTGCTAATGACAGTAGTGTTGCCATTTAGAAATTTTGTTAAAAATTTGCAGCTAAGAGGGGATCCTGGTTTAAATACCGTATTCCTATTAACAGAGCTTAGATCAGAGGCAGCCTTTTTAATGGTCCTGGAATGCAGTGGAGGAAGTTGGATGCTTGCAAATCATTACCATTTGAAAATCCCCTCCGAGATGCTTTAGTGATTGATCATCCAACAATGAAAAGCACTGAAGTAAAGGCGAAACTCTTAGTAATCCTGTGCATTGGCTTTGCTGCTCCACAGAGCTCCATCTAAATTGCAGGATCAAGAGCACTTCCTACCTAGCACTTCCTACCTCTCACGACTAACTACACAGCCCGTTGAAATCCTAAAACCATACAGGGGTGAGATGTGTATGCACTCATAGTCTGCTGTGGTTTCCAAAGAAAGGAAAAGGTAAAAGAAAACTGGTTCTCATTGCTCTGGATGGTAGGTGTTCAAAAAAAGTATAGATGTGGCACTTCGGGACATGGTTTAGCGGGTATGGAGGTGTTGAGTTGATGGTCAGACTGGATGATCTCAGAGGTCTTTTGCAACCTTCATGATTCTATGATTCTGTGATTCTATGATTCTATGATCATGGGTGCACGAAGGAGTACACGTGCCTAGTCTAGATGCAGTTGGCCAAGCCTGCAGATGCTGAGCTCTTCAGGTGTGGGTTTAACCTTGTAAATGGGAGGTCAAACTGTTAGTCTGCTACTCTTCATACTTCTCCAGAGCTACATGGTCAAGTGTGTCTTGCAGGTGTGATCACAAGAAGTAAAACCTGTCAAACCCTGCCAGAATTTTCTTTGCAAATTAAGATATCTTCTCTTATCTGGTTCTATTTTGATGAGTTTTGCTCCAGAGTTCATTGGCCAAAGAAGCAGGAAGGCACTGCCCATGGTCTGCATGGCCCTTCCCACAAAGGGTGGCCAGTCCCACCTCAATTTTTGTGGCCCTCCACCCTTCAAATAGCATCTACGTTCCTGCTAATAATAGCTTTCCTCTAGCTGATGGAGCCTCACTATGTGCTCCGAAATTTTAACTAACATCTCACATGCTTATTAATCTCTTGACAAATCAAATAAATTAATGGTGAAATGAAATTTGTGCCAGAAGTGGATGGGCCTTATAAGGCTTAACTCAGCAAAAAAACATTGAGATGTCACTCAGGCAGGCATTGCCAGGATAATAGGGGACTTTCTAATAGGATTTCTTTCCCTTTTCAGAATTTCCTCCAACACTGGAGTAAGCATTTTATTGGTCCTGCTGACTCACACCTTTAATTAGGTAAGAGCAATGTTTTCTGTTCTCTGAATAATATGCTTAAATAAAATGTTACAAGTACTCAAACATATTAAAATATTTAACAAAATATTCCATAATTTAATGTCATATATATTTCTTGGCAGCAGTGAATTCCAAGAGCCTGAAGGTGTAATTGAACAATAAATTTAAACCATGATTTCAGCCCATGTATTATAGATGTATTTGGGGTCTTTACCAAGCTCCTTGCTGATATCATGTCATCAGAATTCCTGTTCTTCACACAAACTCTTTCTGTGCATTTTTTATAGACAAGTCCTGGTATTGCAGCAGTAATGCCTGCAAAGTCATGTTTGACTGTAATTTTGAAGTCTTAACATGTGGAAATTGGATAAAGCTATGACACCCTTTCCTTCAAAGCTGAAAAATTTATTTTTCTGACCTGAGAGATTTTTGGGCAGGTTATTTTCTGGCTTTTTACAAATATCTTAATGGTTTATTCGCATACAGAACTGACCCTCTGCAAACCTTGCTAGAACTTGATATTTAGAATATTTACCTTTTCAATCCTTCAGAGATCTTTATCCACTGCTTATAGAATCAGATTTAATCATTACAGATGCTCTGTAAAGATTATTGAAAATACTATTCACTAGTTATTCAGCAAGCTAAAAGAAGGCTCCTTTTCCTCCAGACCCAAATTCTGGCTCTGTGCTGGATCTATAGCTAAGTAAATCCAAACTGCCTCCATTCAGTTTATGCAAAGTATCTCTAGCTCTGGGAAATGTATTTTTTATTTTGCAAACACGTATGCTTATATCTGGATTCAATTGCTTGCCTCTGTGGTGGCAAAGCAATATGGCAATGGAACAATTTCAGAGTCTGCTTCTGCTTGCATTTTGGCTAGGGCTTCTCCTTGAGGCTTTGCAGGGCCTCAAGAGAAACTGCTCTGTGAAATGTCAGCTGTGCCTGTGCCATCCATGGCACATGAAAATGGACAAAAAAGAAGTGCCAAGCAATGAAGGTTGCCATGTCCACATTAGGGGAAAAAAATAGCTACTGCTATTTCTTACTGAGGGATTTGGGAGAGCTCTGCTCTAAAACCTGTCCCTTGAGGTTGACCATCTGTTGTTACTGAACCTGCTCCAAACCCCCTGTTCCTGAGCACGACTGTCGAGAAACTTGTGGTAAGACAGTCCTTGCAGTCTGGACACCCTCGAGTCTCCTGTGACCCTATGTTGCCTGGTACCCAGCCAGTGAGTGCTGACAGACTGTCCTATCTGGGTAGTCACTAGCCAGTCCTGTGTTTGAGGCTGTGATTCACAGGAGGTTTTTTATGAAGGTGCTGCTGATGGGGCCCCTGTTCATCCTGGAGCAGAGTGTCAAATGTTACCTCTTCTTGCTTTGCCCATGCAATGTGAATTTGGGCTGGAAAAGGACTAGCATTTGGTATCTATCTGCTTTATGTTCCATAATTTAAGGGTGTTCTGGAGATTCCTTCCAACTCCAATCAATGAGAATTACGCAACTCTTGTGTCAGGCTGGTGTGACTGAGCAAATTCCTTAATTTGAAGCTAGTCCTGGGTCTGTATGAAGACCTTTTGTTCCCAACTGCGTGAGCTCATTTTTGGTACTATAGGATTTCATCCTTTTCCTTTGCTCTAGCCCCGAGGGCCATTTACTTCTTTTTGTATGGTATTCTGCTATTCCTCTGTATTCATGATGTTCCTTAACATTAGGTCACCAGCTAATTTATCAGCACAGTTTTAAAGGTTTTGACAAGGTCATTATCAAAACATTAAGACTTTGGAGTCTCGCCTAGTAACCTCCCTCCAGCCACATACTTCTTGCAGGATTACTCATTGCCTCCTGTTCCTTCCACACTCTTATCTCTAAGCCAGCTTTTTACTCACCTTTCACTTTCCCAATTGACCCCAGCTTTTCCAGTTTAAAGAAAGGATTTCCATATGATCTGTAGCAAAATATCCTACTAAAGTCCATAGAGTTTGACTGGAACATTTTCTTTATTAGATAAATTTAATGTCTTATCAAAGGCAATCTGGCAGAAGCTACCTTAGAATCACTCCTGTTGTGTTTTATCACATTTTCCCCTCACATTCATGTCTTTAATTATGATTTTCTTCAGAATCTGTTTTAAACTCTCAGTACCACTGAGACAGACTAATGAGTCTAGACTTGATCTGAGCACTTTGTTTTCTTTCTGAAGCACCCTTCTTGCCATTTTTTGTGCTAGTTTTTTTACAGAACACGGGGATGAGATCATCCAGTTTCTCTGAACCAAGTGCATTGAACCCTCAAGTTTTCTTTCCACCATGATTTCCAGCTCTCGTTCCCATTGTCTGTCTTTTGCTCTCACAACTGAGCTCATCACCCTTGTGGGAAACTGAAGCAAAGTCTGGATCCGTTGTGCCTCACTTCTATTTTCCTTGTGTTCTGTGCTGCTGAAGAACATTAGTTCTTTTGCCTCAAGCTTTGTGAGATCAATCTCAGTTTTCCTTTGACAGTACTAAGATTAGCTCTGTCCCTCTCTTGTTGCATCTCAGTCCTCTTACCAATCTTTGTACAAATTTATTCTCTTTCTTACAGATCTCCCGTAAGTCTGGAGTGGAAATTTTTTTCTTGTTTTTACCCTGTTTGGGATACAGATTTCTGATCCAATTTTTGACATCCTTGTCCTGAAAGTATTTCTTTCACCTGCATTTTCAGGACTCAGCCTTAAAGCCCAGCCCACCAGACTGCTGGAGGATGTGGGATGCAGCTGCAGCAGACTGTGGTGTGTGTTTCAAATTTCTCTGTTGGGGTTGAAAACTGCAGGCTGGAAGATTGTGGGCAAGAGCTGGAGAATGAGGCAATTGCTGCAGGTGCCTGCTGGAGAAATCAGCCCTGATTGTGATTCTGCCATGCTCCCATGTGCGTACGCACTACCCCAGCTTTGAAATGAAGGCAGAAGCCCTGGCAGAGCATTTTCTCTGCCACTGGTGCTCTGTGTTTGGACATGACAGAAAGCGAGAACCAGGCAGAGAACACAAAGCTCACCTAGCTGTAGGGTGGGCATGAGACACAAAATAGTCATGAACCAGGCTTTTAACCACACTGTCTGCAAGGATTACTGCAGATGACCATCTCAAGCTTCCCAACAGAAAACAGCAGGAGCTCATGCCGAACCAGCACTCCATAGGCTGCAGGCCAAAGCTCAGCAATGGCCAAGGTGCATCCAGTATAGCTCTGAAAGAGGAGGAAAATAATGTACTGGTGCGATTCTTGATGTATGTAAATGTAATCCTGGGACTGTCTTACTGCTGCTTTCAATGTCCCAAGGCCTGTGGCAAGGGAGGACGCTGGAGGGATTATAAATACATTCTTAAGACCTTTTTGCCTTAATCGTCATCACTGTTTTGGGACTGCGAGTGGAGATGTAAAGAAGATTTTACTACCAAATACTCCCCTACTGAAGGGAACCCTGGTGACATTAAAGAAGGGTTTTCTCCAATAGAGCAGCGCAAAGTATCCCAGCAGTGTGATGTATCTAATTCTTTCCTGGATTTTTATTCCAGCATTTGAGTCATTTATGCCACAGCTGAGGGCTGGGATGACTTTAATTCTGGGGTTTTGGTCTGTCTGGTTGTCTAGCAGTGTACAGTAAATGAACGAGGTGGGAGGCAGGCTCTGCTGCGGCGGTGGCAGGCACCCAGCGCTGCGCTGGGCTCAGACACTCTGCAGTCAGCACCTGCCATTCCCTCAATGCAGCCCTTGTTAGTGTAGAAATAAAAAATAGTTTCCCATTGAATAAGTGACACTTGAGCACTCAGGAGATTCTGCAGAATCACTGGTTGTGTCACTTGGTGTAAGCACAGCTTTACTAGGTCTTACATGTGTTGTTGGGTTATCCTGGTGCTACAGATAGGGTTGCTGTAGGTGTGGGTCTGTGTGCCCTGGTCCTGCGCTGTAGGTCCCATCTGGTGTGCCCTGGTCCTGCACACCCACAGAAGAGCTACACCTGAGCAAGCATGGGGAAAATGCACGTGCAGGGAGCAAGGCAGGCAATGCCCAGGCCCCGAGCATGAGACTTAGATGCTCTCAGGCAAGTGAGTCTTGAGAAAGCAGACTGACTACGTCCATGCAGCCCTGCAGCGGTCTTTCTGTCAGTGGTCACTGCAGTGGCCAAACACGGGGAAACAGCTGTACTGTAGGCAGCACACTTGTGTTTTAACATCAGGCACTTGGGAAACATTGCTGTACTCAATAAAACTAAAAGTATTTCTAATCTGTAACCCACTGTACAGCACAGAGACTTCATTAAAGTCATGAAAGCTGAAGTCCTCACTGATATGAACTGGCACTGAAGTCAGTGGGGCCATGATGACCTATCCCCGGTGAGGGTTTGACCCTAAAGCCTTTAACACATGTGATAGCGTCTATATCCAGGACCCATACAGCACTGAGCACTTCTTTCTTTGTATCTACTTTTTTCTGAAAAAGGCATCTTTCTACAAAGCCAGTATTGCCAAAAGGAATAAAAAAGTAGAGCATGCCATTCTTCACCAGGAAAATCTTACAATGAGCCCTTAAAATGTTTCCATATCTTCTGTGATCTTTGGATGCATATTTACTGATAGGGTAATTCCCAGACCATTGCTGCTCTGATGGAAAGTGGAATTTTTTTATTAAAGCATCTGTGTTTTTATTTCAGCAAATGAAACTTTATGTGTGTCATTGGTATGTTTTGATCACAGGTTCATTTTGGTAACACAGTGGAAAGTCTGAGATTTTTTTAATGTGAAAAAAAATCTCAAAGAAGAATGAATGATAAAATGATAAAAAAGAGTACTGTATATAAGAGAGAAAACACAAACCGCCACAGCAGTGTCTTCTATAAAGTAGCAGCAGGAAATTCCACTACAGTTTCCCTGGGAGGGAGAAGTGAAAAAAATCTAGTTGCATAAAACTGTTTTGCTGTTTATTAGGTTATTATTTCTTTGTCTAGTGCAATACCAGGCCCTGTTTGATAACTAACACAGACTGAGAGCTGTGAAGATGACAGAGTTTAAATTCTCTGAAATAAAAACCAAATGAAATTCTTTAGTTATTCAGAGCCATTGGACTAGAACATCATAGTAGAGAATATTACATTTTATCACAATTTATATACCTTTTAAGCAAATTTATTGTTCTGTTTATAAAAAAAACCAAGTCCTTTACTTGTCATATTTGATCATACACTGTATTTAATGCCAAGTGCATCGCTGTGAGTGCCTGTAATTTGCCATCATCCCTGAAGATGTTCTTGAAAATGAGATGTTTCATCTCAGTGGTCATACCCTGCTGACATTTTTAAAATAAATAAATTATCAGTTCTGCAGTACTGTTGTCAAGGTTTAAGAGGAATTTACATAGAATGCTGTGCTTCTGTGGGAATTGTCAAATCTTAATCTTCCAGTAAGCTACAAAACTATTATTAACATATCTCCAGGTAATGTTGTTTAGTGTTAATACTCAGTGGAATATACTTTTCATTAAAATATGAAAGCAGTCCAAATATGTTTTACCCTCAGGCATAATATTAGCTATGCTGTTTCGTGGAATGACTGCAATATAGAAATTAATCTAGTCTTACTTCAAATTACTTTTGTGTCACTGTACAAACTCTGGATCCTTTTCTGGGTGGCAATATGAGTCGAGACAGGAGAAAAAAAACCTCACAAGTGAAGCCAACAAAAATGTGTATTAAAGCCAGAAGTTTCAAAGCAATGAGGTCTTCCCAGTGATGTGCAATGCAGCTCCTCTGCTCTCTATGGCACATTTCATCTGATCTAGTGTTGCTCTCTAACATATCCTGTTTGGTGAATGCTTATCTCAGCCTCATCACATGAATGAGCTATGAGAGTATAGATATGAAGCTCAAGTTGGCCCTGGGACATGGCAGGGTGATTCCCACTGTGAGAAGAGCAGGCACCGTGTTTGGCAGAGTATGAACACACAGTCCAGGCCTGGGTCCCTGCAGCTCAGCCTCATTAAAAATAACAAATGGGAGTAAATGGCTAATTTTTACCTGGGCAAAAATTTAACTGTTAGGTTAAGTCAAAATAGTGATCTAGATAAAGGGACGATCAAAATGTGTATTAACGATGTGATTGGAAAGATGGCAAAAAGTAAAAGGCAGGCAGAGTGCAAATGAGATTGCAAGGAGCTTGAAATATCTCAAGACAGTTCATGGGCAGCCCTACAGAGGAGGAAAGTTGCTCCAAATAAACCCAAGGCTGAGCAGTGTTAACAATGGATTCATTGCTAGGCCCTAAATGCACCATACCCAGTCAGAAAATAAAACCTGGAGTGAGGGAGAAACTGGTGAAATCTTTGTAGGAAGAGTACATTTACATGGATATGTGGATTTGAATGTCCTGAACTCAAACAGTTTCACTTAATTTCTTTCTTTTTTTCTGCAAGAAGGCAGGGAGAAGGAAGGAAGGAAGGAGCCAGAAGGGGAGGTGTCATTTCATCCTCTTTTGTCTTCTACCTCACCTTGGCCTTTGTCTGGGTCATGGGAGACCCAGCTTTAAATCCTTTCTCCTTCTGAAAGTACCAGACCTCGCAGATGTACCCAAAGAGATGGCCATAAAGTACTCAAGGGGACTTCCAGAATCCTGCATTGAAAGATCAGCGGGGCTCAGGCCTCAGGAAGGTGTCTGACCAGAGGGCTAGTGGGTCTTCCTCACACTGTCTCCATGATGATTTAAAACTTGCACAAAGCAGAATTGTTTCAGCAGCAGAGCCCTGGAGAAGGTTACAGGCCACAAGAAGACCTCCTTCACGTTCCTCCTGTAGATCAGGCCATGAGCTGAGGTGATGCAGCTCTTCCTCCTCTCCTGCGACCACTCTGCTCACAGGTGATGGCTGGGGCAGGATGCTCTCACCCCCCACCCCAGTTAGTACTTTCACGGTGCACAAAACACACAAACAACCGTTTCTCCTGGTGGGAGGACACAGCAGTGTCCATCACCATCCAACGAGAGCTTATTTGTGCATGCTGGGAAATGGCACAAACTACATTCTTCCTCTTTTGAAAACTGCACATGGAGGAGTTTATGGGACTAAGTAATAAATACAGCCTTTGGGCAGCTCCAGAAGAAGAACCAGGATGGCCAGGATGATCGCTGTGAGGAAAGTGCAACCAGAAGTGACTGGACTTAGCCTGAAGAGAGTACCTGAGGCTCAAGGTCAGGATAACTCTGGGTCCTCTGTACCATTTTCTCTGCCCAGAGCCAGCTGGGGCACTGTGGTGGGTTTGGGTATTCCTCTAGGCAGTGGGAACTCAGACCCTGAGTCAGGATTGCCAGGATTGCCCAGCTGGAGCATGTCCAAAGAAGGGCAATGAAGCTGGTGAAGAGTCTAGAGCAGCTGTGAGGAGCAGCTGAGGGAACTGGGTTTGTTTGGCCTAGAGAAAAGGAGTCTGAGGGGAGACCAGATTGCTCTCTACAACTACCTGGAAGTAGGCTGTAGCAAGGTTGGTGTTAGTCTCTTCTCCCAAGTAACAAGTGATAGAATGAGGGGTAATGGCCTCAAGTTGCGCCAGGGGAGGTTTAGATTGGATATTAGGAAAAATTTCTTCACTGAAGGGGTTATCAGGCACTGGAACGGGTTGCCCGGGGAAGTGGTTGAATCCCCATCCCCAGAGGTATTTAAAAGATGCATAGATGTGGTGCTTAGGGACATGTTTTAGTGGTGGACTTGGCCGGGCTAGGTTAATGGTTGAACTCAATTATCTTAAAGGTCCTTTCCAACCTAAATGATTCTGATTGCCTTGGCACCGCCTGATGGTGGCATTCCTGGAGGTTTAATAAAAAATTGCTTTGTGTTGTGTGGGATAAAAACAAGGGAGAGGGAAGAGGGTCCATTTCTGCAGGGAAGAAATAATTAGGAGTTTTGTGTCCTAGTCCTAATTTATATTCCATCCTCTCAAAGGTGTAGTTTATCACCCGGACTGGTTTTCATCACAGTCTTTGGGAAGAAGATCACTATCCTCACATGTTGATCAATACCTTTTCAAAAGTAACCCAAAAGACAAATTAAATATTTGACAAAAGAAAATGCCAAACTTCCTTTTTCCTTATTTTTCCTCCACTGCTTGGAGTGAACACTTTCAGCTTTTCTTTTTAAATCTCACAGCCTACAGCATGCAGTAATAGCTCATTCATTATTCAAGTAACTGTTTCTGTAACTGGGTTAATAATAGTCCTCATAGCTAAGTACAGTAGCGTTAAAGTTCCCACAGAGCTTTTGCTTTCCTCAGTTTGCAATAATATTCCCAATAAAGGCATTCATGAAAACGTCTGTGCCACAGCAGCTTGGGCATAACACCCAGTGAATTATATAACAAGATTTGTTAAAACTGTGGAGGACATTTGTAGTAAGATAGTTATCTGTAAATGATCTTTTAAAAAACGTTGTTGAAAGTTCTCTTTTCAAGCTATGCTGCTTTCTCTGCTGCAGTCAATTCCAAGAGCGGACCAGGTTACTTTAGTATCTGAAGGTAGTTTGTGATTCAAAAGCTTAGAGAATTTTCTCTCACACAAAGCAGAAGCTGAGGCACAAATACAAGTAGAAGTGCTCAACATGGAGCCCAAATTTAAAAGAGGAGCTAAGGATAATTTTTGAATCAAATACTTCAGTGTGTAGAAAATTGAGAAAATCATTAGAGTAATAAAGCACAAGAATCTTTATAATTTGATAAGGACACATCAGCATGACACACATAGAAGTAAATTACGTTTCTCCTAAACTCCTAGAATTCTCTGAGTTAAAAAAAATAGTACATTAAGGCAAGATGATGGATATAATTTATTTAGAGTGTTGAAAAGCTTTCAATAGGCTTTTGCCCATGAGACTATGAAAGAAGTCCGGAAACAAGAAGGTGAGGTAAAATCTCATCCTGGATTAACAACTGCTGAAGAGACAAGCTTGCAGTGGGAATAAATGTCTGAAGCCTGAGGCTGAAAAATATTAAGAGTGAAGTGCCCTAAGGATGTCTATAAGGACTAATTTTTATCTAACCATGTGCGGGTGACTATGTTGTACATATATTACACTGATTTCCTTCAGTTCCTATGAAGACCTGTTTACAACAGATAGGAGACAAATATGGACTTTCAGATAAGGAATGTACCCATTAGGTTTTTTAGAGATTTTAAGAATTATTTCCTATGCTTTAAGACTGTGATCATAGTTTCAGTGGATTTGCTAAGTACTGCATTTCCTAATAATACTAAGAATTAGACGAACAATGAAATGTCAAAATATGCTGCTGATAAAAGCTTGATCAGAAAGGAAAAGCTGCAAAGGATTGTTTGAAACACCAGACAACTCTAATAACACCAGTGGTTGTCCTAACATGATGGCAGATGAACTTGAACTAAAAGGTAATGCATTTGAAAGAAATAATTTAAACTACTCTGACACACTGATGGCTTCTGAATTAACTGTAATCTCTGGGGAAAAGAACTGAGCATTATTGCGAACAGCTCAGTGAAGATACTAAGTAGCAGACGCAAAAAAATGCGCCTGAGATGCTGAAGTGGGGGGGATGCATTAAGAAGAGAATAAGAACATACCTACCCGGCACGCAGATGTGGCTGCACGTGTAGCCACATGTGCACACAGAGGGGTGGCTCATCAGCCTCATTACTGCATGCAACTTTAGATGTCACATAAAAGATATATTTGATATCTTGATTAAAAAATACTTGAATAATTCACATTTCCCAAGTGAGTAGATGAGCTGAGGATGAGGAAGTTGGTCACTTGCATCTAGGAGCCGGCCAGTCCCTCTGGCAAGGCACCAAAAGTTGGGAGTCTGGAAAGATTTGGGCTGGCATAAGGGGTGTCTAAGAACTCAAACTCCTCATTAGTATTGACCCTGCTGCTTCTTTTCAGGTTATTTCTGTTTGCTTCTGCCAGTGTTTCTGCCTCTGTCATTTTCCAACCAGGATCATGGCCTGTCTTGCCTCTCATATTTATTAATTATTGTCATACTTATGGTCTGGGTTCAAAAACCCATATGGAAAAGTGAAACAGTGTCAGTCAGGACTCAGGAAGGAACCACCTAAGGAAGGGCTGAGGGATAAAGCTGGAGGAGAGTGATGCCAGTGAGCAATAAGGAGTGGGAGAGGAGGCAGGAGATGGCAGAACCACACGGAAACCCCCATCCAGGCCGGATCAACCTCTCAGACGGCCTCGTTACAGCAAAGTTTTTCTCTGTCTCCAGGTCTGTGGTGCACCAAGATCCCTGATGCATCATTTTACAGTTAGCTCCTTTTTAAGATAAATAGAAGAAGCTCATAACTTTGTGGTTTAGTTGCAATTTCTCTGGCTTTCACGCAACAAGATAACCTCTGCAAAACGCAAACTGAAGCATGGTTATCTTTGCAACCAGAAGGGCTAAACACTTCATTAGCTTTTCAAATGAAAGCTTAGGTTCTGGAGAACGGATTCAAATCTGCAGGAAGGACCTAATTCCTCCCACATTTTCATGAGTACAGAGGATCAACATCTTTACCAGTTAGACACTCTTGTTCTGCCTGTCCCAGAAAACAAGGAAAAGGGGACACTTGCATTTACAAGGCAACACATTTAAAGCAGATAAAGAGAACCATGAATAAGTAGGGTAGAGCAAACCTGTAGAATTCACCAATGAAAGCTTTTACTGTATTCTGCAGGATTAGAAAAGCACCAGCCTTTTATACAAGTAATGTTTGCAGCTGCACTAGTTACAGCGGCTGCAAATGATGTTAAGAGCAAAAATGTTTTCCCTTGGAGGCAGCACAGGCCTGGTGTGGCATAGTGGGTTGGGTTCGGTTCAAGCCAGGGGGCCAGTAGGAGGTATACTCCTAGTACCCTCCTCATTTATTATGAACCTCATCCCAGTGTTGTTTGTTGTGGCTTTTCCCAGTGGTGGTAATACTGTGTGAAAAGTTTTCATTAAGAGAAAAAGTGAATTGTTTGCTTTCATACCTGTAGAAACAAACTTGAAAATCTGACTCCTGAGGTTTCAAAAAAGCAAAAAGGGAAAACACGAATGAAATCTGCATGTGTTTGGTTTGATAGGTCATGATATGTGAGTGGTTGGTGTCAGCAATTCTGAGAATAGCTCCTGGAGCTGAGGGGACTTGCAAGGAGTGTTTCAACAGGCATGAGGAGACACGAATAGCCATTCACACCGAGGAGAGACTGAGAAAATGGAGGGAAGCGCTAGGAAAGAGAAAGCAGCTCTACATCTCCCTATTCTAAAATTCTCTGAAGAAGGCAGCGAAAAGGCTCTGGAAGAAGCTCAAATAACCCAGCAAACAACGAGGAGGCTGTACTTCAAAGGATTCCTGAGAATCAAGATCAGTAGCCCCAAGAAGTAGGGCTCAGTCCCGCAGAAGAGCAGGATTATTTACTGCTTTGAATGCATGTTCACTTGGAGGGCATGGAGTTTCTGATCTAGTGGAACTAAAATATCCAAATAGCAGGAAGAAATTAGTCATTGGCCAAGTTATCATAATAAGAACATTCTTGTGTAAAGGTTATGAGCTCTTCTCTTCCAGAATTACCACATAGGAACCAGCAATACATGGTTTTTCATTACTGGTGTAAGTGACAGGAGAATCCTGGAGACAATGTGTTAGATTAGGGGGACCCATGTCCCCATGGATCATCAACAAGGATATCCGAGACCTCTGAAATCTGAAACATCCTTTCCTATTAAAGCAAGTGATGACCAAGGGGAAAATGCTTGCTTTCTCCTTTAAGTTCTTCAGCAAAAAGCTAATGAGGAATTGACATAGGACCCCATTTTGAAGAATAGCTAAGATAAAACCCTGCAATTGAAGCTGAGTCAATGGAAAATGTCATGCTGGCTTTCATAATGCAAACCATGCACCTGTCTCTATAATGCCATCCCCCATCAGAAGATACAGTGGTGGAGTCTGATAATGAGCCAACATCACACAGCCACATTGCTGCTGGATGTACTGCACAAGGTGTCAGCATCCTGCCAGACTTATTCCCTGAATAGGCATGGCTGATGTTTCCAGGAGCTGTAAGGCATCTAGGAGAATCGCCAACGGGGAGCAAAACCAATGCTGCCAGTAGCAGGATGGGATAGTGCCAAATTAGTACAGAAGTTCCTGTATGTGCCAAATAGCTTTCTAATTGCATTGCGATCAGCAAGACAAAACTGTGTCTCTTTAAAAACATATGTCTGTATTCACAGTGGGTTCTTCAATGCAGAAGAGGAATTTAGAGGCGAAATGGCAGATAAGAAAGGCTTGTTTGTTTTCAGATGTGTCTGGGCTTCCAGGATCCCAGTCCATACAACTGACTCCCTCCACTCCAGGGAGGGGAAACAAGTGGACAAAGAGCAGGTGGGATCTAGCATATTGGGAAGTGTTGGGACTAATTAAGTGTATGTGTGCCCATACGTTGAAACATATGAGACTCTGGCAGGTACCTTCTCGCTTAACATCAAACAAAAACATGTAGGGTTCTGTTCGGCCACTTTTAGGTTGAATAGCATCTTATTCCAAACACAGCACTGTACCACCGGTCCCAGTTCTTTTTGTGCTTTTGATTTCAGTGTCATTTTCTTCCCAAATGAATGTAAAACGTATTTCTAAGAGTTGGGTTGCAGCAGCCTGAACTTGAATAAGCTGGCCCAAATTACAAGGATGCATCTGATACTCATTAAAAAGAGGATACAACAGCTTTTGGAACAGATAGCGGACTCCTAGGAGTACATCATGGAGGAATTTACAAAGAATGAAAAGTGAATCATGTTTCTGTAGGAATAATTATTCAGATATGTGGTAAGTAAAATTTCATCTGGATCCTTTGTACTCTCTCAGACCTTCCTCGAGCTCCTCTAACTAGTAACGTAGCCATCATGCAACAGAGTGATGATGGTGTTGACGTGCACATGGGCTTAAGCATCTGCCTCTTCTCCAGGCCATTACCCTCATGGGCCAAGTACATTTTGTATCTAGCACAAAAAAATTAAGAAGAGAACATGTGAAAACATTGACTGCTCTGTTGGTTTGATGGGTGGCTATACTGCTTTTGACTTGAGTAGGTTAAGGCACAGTGAGCTGTGGTGTAGATCTATGCTACGGTAGCTACACTAGCTGCCTTTCCAGGCTCCTGGAAGTCACACTAAGGCAGAACAGCTTTCTCCACTCTCAGTGACCCATAAATTCATGTAGGACAGGCCTAACTAGAGCTGTGACATGGTCAGGGATGCACAGCTGGATAGCTGCTCCTGCCCCACATACCTCCACGTGTTTTTGGTCAGTACTCGCCAGCTGGGTTACAGCACATGGGCACCCCCTGAGATGATCATGCAGGTTCCCTCTGTGAATATGAGCCTTTTGAGAATCAGCAGTACTTAACCATGCCAGAGCTTCAGCCTTTTCCCACTTCTTCCCACATCCTTGGTTGAAGTGGCCTGTCCCCCCTTATCATGTGAAAAGACTACACTACTGCCTCCCCAAAACCTCATTCAGAGCAGGACTGTGTTTTCCCTGAAATGTAGAGACACAGTCCTTATGGGCAGAGGTATCAACCACCCAAGTGTGGAATGCACAACAGTGGGTTTTGGTAAGATAAAACAATAACCGTGTGTTTAGAAATAGCACTAATAAATGTATTTAGTATGGTCATTTCTACCTCTGGGCACATAGGATTCATGCAGGACTGCTCAGATATAGGTATCATTTACCATACCCAAAGCTGCAGTTCTCCGGTTCCCAGTGCACTCTTTATTCTGGTAGGCATCTATGCAGATCCAGCACCTTGCAGCAGATCCATGTGTACAAAATAGCAGACATTTTATTTTGTTTTATTTTAGTTACTTTTAGTGGGTTTTGTCAAATTTATCACTAACAGTTAGTATGAACCTGCACTCCAAAGTTTTGGGCCCTTCATAATTAGGAAGGGCTAATTTAGCAGTCCACCACTCCCAAGACCCAATGTGTAGTGCTCTGACAAGCTGTTTTCTTTGAGATTTCAGGCATTCCAGTATTTTGGGACATTTATTGTAGAAGTCTCCTGGCTTCTGTTCTAGAAAAAAAAAACAATTTACTTCAACAGGAGGTAGTCCCTTATGAGATACATCCAGCTGGCCACAGCGGGGGCCAGCCTTGTCGTCTTTACAAGCAGGATATGTTCACATGCCAAAGTCAGCAGAAACAAAATAGATGACACATCCACAGTCTGAAGGTTTGTATTCCCAACAAACCCAAGTAGAAATAAGACAGGATGGGGAGCCAGGTCCAAATCAAGTATTTAGTTCAAACATTTACATGTCTGAGATCAAACTCTTGGATTATGGATTAAATCCATAAGATGTGTAGGAAGGAGGGAGCTGCCGGTGAATTGTCTCTTAGACATGTCTGGGGACGTTTTGTGACATCTGTTATACAAGCCTGGGTTTGTAAAACCCACATGCAAAACAGTGGGTTTAGACCAAACTGCTGATGTCTGAAATTTTCACTCTGCTTGATATGAGACATTGCCAAATCTCCAGCAGTATCTGTGTCTGAGGCTCTTTTTCCTCTCATCCCACACACCTTGAGATGATTGTTACTTCTGCAACCTCTTGCTCTTGATACTTTGGGAGCCATATATCAAGGGGAGACCTGTTTGGGAAGACAGAACAGAAATTCTGAGTGCTCTCTGATCCTTAATGCAGTTTTCAGCTTGAGGTGATTTAAGCCTTTCTATTCAAAACAATCTGTCATCAGTCATGCACTCTCAGCCATGTGAGGCTACTCAAGACTTACAGCATTCTGTTGTGTGACCATTCAATTTGGAGTAGTTTTGTTAGGATGATGTTTGCTGTTGTGATTTGGAGACACTTTTTGCTTACCCTTGTTCTTAGGATTTCGTATCCCTGCATCCCTGTGCAGAAAGCAGAACAACAACATAGCTCAGTAGCACTTTGAAGAACATGCTCCCAGGACCTGCTGGTGAAATCATTACAGAGCACCAAGCCACCTTCTCTGTCGTCTCCTGGGTATTTTTGATCAAGAATGTTCTCCTCACAGGCAATTTCTGAATTTCTAATGAAGTTTCTTGCAACTTTGTGGAGTAAAGCCTGGAACACTGACCAGAGAAAACCCTCATGAGGTTCATGCCTGCCAATGGGTGCCTGACCATAAAGCATGTCCCAACCCCGCCTCTGCACCACCACCACCCTGCCCCCCAGCTCTAGAGTGACAACCTTGAGGGTACGAAATTGCGTTCTGCTGGAAGGAGAGAGCTGCTTTCAGTGGCACCTGGAGAAGCCAAAGATATCTGCAGAGCACTGCTAAGGGCACTTTGTTCTTTCTATTTTGAACTAACCAGAGTGGACTTTCTCTTTTACCACACAGTTGGCTTTGAGAAGGAGCCAGTGTCAGCAGCTGTCCATCACTGAGAGACAGAAGGTGCCGAATCAGGCCCTAAAATGGATCTCTGTGCAGACCTGGCATTTCAGCTCTGAATTCAGTGGGGAACAATTCAAAGCTTCTCTATGCTCAGCGAAATACAGCATGAGAGAAGGTGTCCTAGCCCAGGGAACTTTGTGTGTCTGTCTCATTTGAAAACTGGCTAGTAGTGGGTTGATATCTTTTAGAGCAGTTATGCACCTTTGGGAAATCTTGTGTGATATAAAAGTCCAAAGGGAAGAAAATATGATACTGTTATTGTTGGGGGACTATGGTAAGGCTGCTTGTGACAGTCATGAAAGATGTCCATGCTATGCTGCTACAGACAGCTTCCTCACCACACAAACTCTCTGAAAATAAGGGGACTTGAGGCTAGGAGGTGCAGAGCTCCATGAACACCAGCTTCATTGCTTGGAAATAAAAAGACTGTTGATTAAAGGGACCTATTTTATATGTTTTTGACAGGTTGAGCTCCTCTTTTTTTCTGTGCTTACTATTTTTTTAACCTTCACTCCATACACTCCAAGTATTTTTTAACACTTTTTCCTTTGGATTAGTTAACAACAAAACCTCTTCTCTGAATTTCCCCCAAAATCTATGTAATTGCATTCCTCCTTGACTTGATAGACACCATCCCATAGATAACTTGTCATGCAACATGTGGCTGCCTGTGTATAAATGTATATAAGTAGTATATGTGGCATCCTCTAAAAAGGCAGGACTGTATATATTAGAGCTGTTTTGCATCAGCATGAATTTGAGCAACAGACGTTTTTTGCATTTCATTTTCTCCCTCCCCTTTTCACCAGAAAGAGACTAAGTAGAAATTGCTCATTTGAACAATGCTCATCCCTGTTGGATCAACTCTTTACTCTGGGGGTGCCTGAACTCCAAGTGATAGCTCAGACCTAAGGTTGCTCCATTTGTGTAAATTAGGCAACATGTGCAAGACAGCCAGAATCCCAGGCCAGCAGGTCCAGGTGGTGAGCTCCGGTAGTAGAGAAAGTTGGCTGAGGCTGTATGTGGAGCTGTACTGGCAGTATCAGTGGCTGAACGCTGCCTGGAAGGGTAAGCTGCAGGCAAGGACCATGCAGGGGTGGAGTCTGTGGCTGCGCCCCACCAATACCCAGCAATGGATGGAGGAGTGGTGCAATGTCTGCCTATGGGCATGAGAGTAGCCAGCGTCCTCCTCCAGGCAGGATGAGGCTGGCTGGTAGGGAGGTACAGCTCTGCAATATCTCCCCTGTGCCTTGGGGCTTGCAAGCACCAAGAAGAATTTGCACCTAAGAGATCTTGTCCTTCCAGTTACAAAAATAGAGCCAATAGCGAATTGAGTAAAGGGTGAATTCTCAACATCTAACTGTTTTTCAAAGGCTTATAACTATTTGTTCCCAGCCCTGTTACTGCTTTCTGTCACCCTTCCCTTCCCCCTTTCCAATGCTCTGAAAGTTTCTCCTGACTTCACAGCAGATCGAAGAAGCCAGCTCCAGCATCTGCTCCATGGTCACCCAGAGGCATGTGGGGCCAGGGCTGAGCTAAGAGCCCAGGCTTGGCTGAGCTGCACAGAGCTGGCTCAGCTGGCTCAGGCCTGGGCTGCAGCTTATCTGCCAATGGAGAAGCCACCCATGGATAATGGAAAGTGACTGTAGCAATGGAATGTGTTACAAAACTCCTATTTGACTTCATGGGAGCCGGCCGACAGAAATCACTGTGTACTTACACTACAGAAGTAATCTGGGACAGTAAATTAATCTCAGCAGTCCTAGCTTCAGGGGTTCTTGAAGCTATTTTGTGCAGTTTTGGTTTGCATGGATTTGTTCCCTATTAAACTCATAAGAACGGAGCCAAACTTCTCTCAAAGTGATGAGCTGTGCTTTGTTTTTGGATTTTCAGAAAAACAGACAAAGTCAGAGTTTTGTCCGACTCCCACCTGGAAGTAGAAATTGTTTAATGTCTGTTGAAAGGCTTGTGACTCTGCAAACTTGTGTCAAACTTGGCCTGGGATCCACATCTGTGTCCACCTGGTTTCATGTCTCATTACAGAAGATCCACTCAGCTGCAGCTCAGGGGTGGAACAAGTCAAGCTTCATGTATGAGCTGGACCACCCATGATATTGGTTGAGTCAAAATGCAAAAATAATAGCTATAATCACAGCAAATCACTGGA
Organism: Scopus umbretta; assembly: GCA_013400535.1. NCBI lineage: Eukaryota > Metazoa > Chordata > Aves > Pelecaniformes > Scopidae > Scopus > Scopus umbretta. Next base: position 49,014 of record VZTL01071083.1, on the reverse strand, counting down.
ACTTCTGTTTTCCTCTTTAATAAGAGATGTGCAAAATTCAGGGGGGAAAGAGTAGTACATCTACATGATGTAGGGAACTCATATTTACTCATTTTACTTTTTGCAGTTAAAAATGGGCCCAGCCCAAGCATCTCCAGGGAAGATCAGATTTGTGTCCAGACCCATGTAAGTATTCCATTTTTGAATGTCAGTGGAACAGAAAACAATGTTTTTCTTTTAAAGTTGAATTTCCAACTGTGGTTCCATGAGGAGCAACTCTGTGGTGAACGAGAGGAGAGAGAGGAAATCTCTTGAGTTGCTGTGGATTATCATGCAGTGGAGGGAGGAAGCAGATGACTGCTCTCTTTGTAAAGGTGCCTGGCCATGGGGGAAACAGCTTCGCCTCTGTGGGTGCAGGGGCTGTCTCGACTGCAGCATTAGCTGGGCTGCTTCCTAAGAGTTGCCCTTCACCTCCTTCCTGCCTACCCACACAAAACTCTCACCTGGGGTGACCCCTAGCCTGACAGGGAATATGGGCTAGAGCAAAGATGCTGCTCTCCCTCTATCCTGCCTGCTGTACAGAGCAGCACAGCCTTTCACAGCGCAGTGACCAGTAGGAGATGCTCCCAGAAATGTGGGTGGCACAGGGGAGGAGCACGGACACAATAGGGACACCATCACCCAGGTGGGACACTGCCAGGGCAGCCTCAAGTCACCTGAGATAATTCTGCTCTGGAGCTGCAGCTTTGCAGACACAGCCCTACCTGCAAGAACCACCAAAGGCAGCGGCAGCACCACCACTGGCAACAGAATCTCCATCATTGCCACTTGTGCGAGCACTCCAGAAGCAAGCCCATAGAGTCATTCTTCCTCTGCCCCAACTCACTCCTCTGCATTGCCAGCCTGGACACTGCCCGGCCCCGCTGGGGTTGCCAAAAGCCCTTGGCTTTTAGGAGCGCAGCTGTTGAGTGATCTGACAAAGAAAGAACAAATTTGTTACGCCTGTTTTATATTTTTATTGGCATTAGAACTTCTGTGACAGGAGAAAGGGAAAGTCATACCTTCTAAGAGACTGAGAAGTGAAGGACATACTCATATATCGTTGCTAGTAACAGTGGAAGATGGCCACAAGAAGGGTCCTCTGTCTTTACATAGCAGCCCTGTAACTTGTAGAGGAAACAAAATGCACTCTGCTAGAAACTCCTGTTTGTTTTCACTTGAGACTAGCGGCAAGACAANGTTTGGAAACACACTATTGTGAAGTCTGTGCACTTAAATGGATGATCCAAAGGAACTGTGACAGTAAGGTCCAAACTTGAACACCTTGGCACATGTACATCAGTGTCTTAGTTTGGACCAGGAGCCAACTTTCAAAGCCAGTCTCCCAGTTGTCCCCACTTACTGTGCTTCCTTTTGACTTGTGGAGCGGGTCTGGAAGAGATGAACCTGATGCCGTTCATATGAAACAACACGCTTGAAAACATGCTCTGGGAGCCCACCAGGTGCACTCTACGTACAAATGCATATTCAGTTCACGCCATGCTTCAGGTAGCACGTCATTCCCATGGAGCAGCTGCTGAGGGGCCTGAATTTTAGGCTTAGAATAATAAAAAATCAAACCTTCAACAGGAACAAAGGAACTGCGGTTGCTGCTCCACTGTGCATCATACACAAAAAACCTAATATTTGGGAATAAGATCATCTATGGCCAATAATTGCATTTAGAAAAATGTTTGTGAAGTGACAGATCACTCATGAGAGAGTTATCAGTACAAACAGAGCCATCTAAAAGATGCTACATATACTGTATATGAAGTCCTTCAACACACTTTACAAACCTTTTAGTCTCCCTATATATTAATATATCTGTAATATATAGACAATAAGTATTTTTATATATATATATATGTATATGTACACATAAAATTGTATCCCTGTGTATGTTCTGGTTTTCAACACAGTGGATCTATTCTTCACTCATGCTAATCTCTGTAAGGGACTACACAGGTTCTTTAACATGTTGTTTTGTCCCAGTCCTTCCTTTGTATACAGAAACTCTGTAAAATTACTGATGTATGACCTGAAAGCAAATAAATCTTAATATCTGAAACATAAACTTTGCTGCTGCTGCTGTATCTTGCTCTACAGGATACAAAGATCATGAAAAGCAGTAATAGTAGTGAAAGCTTAATTATTCTTTACTAATTACTGGCTGAAATAAATTAAATGTCAAGGGTGTCTGTAGTAAAAAAATGACATCATGTATGATATAATTAAATACACAAACCCATGTTTAAATAGCTGTAAGTGTCTGGCTAAACCAAGTCAACCAAAAAATTCAAAGAAAAAAATGACAAAGGCCCTTACATCACACTGTTGTGAATAAAAGTTTGTCACCCAAATCATGTTCGTTTTAATTAAGAATTTTTCTGGTAGATTAAGGTTTATTTTGTATTTTTATGATTATTCATTTTTATTTTTATGCTACTAAAGGCCAATGAGAATGTTATATTGAACAGTTGGCATATTTGAGGTGAGGATTAAAATGAGTTGATCAATGTATACTATCACCTTGTTATATAGATAAAGAAATAGACCCAGATACAAATATAGGTATAAAGTTACCTAAAGGCTCTGGGACGAGCTACCTAAATCTGGAGTGTGACTGCTACCAAGTTTTGTGTCTTCAGCAATTTTGACCTCATGTGACCACAACCAAATATCTTAAACTGGACGTTCCTGATGTCAGCATAACTTGAAAATGTTCGTGCAGTCTGACCAAGGCATACAAAGCCTATGGCAGAGCAGGAATTTGTGCTGGCTCCAGGGGTAAGTTTGATGACCAGCAGGGGTTTCTCCCTTCCTGTAGCTCCGGAAAGTCTCAGCGTTTCTCTTGCTGACAATTTTTATCATAGGTTTCAGGATGAAGCAGAGGTTACCAACTTTAAAAGAGGAACTTACATAGAGTAAATGCTGACAGAGACCAAACAGGAGCAGCGTGAATGGTTACTGCAATGAAAATCCTTAAAAAAAGTGTCATAACCCTACATCATTTAATACCACAAACCTCAATTAACTTACACTAGCCATTGACACGTTCAATTATTAATATTGGGTGCTTTCAGCTGATTTGAGATGAGGAAGCTCAGCCACCCCAGCTCTTCGGCCAAGGTCGCTGCGGCAGAAAGGCGGTGGTGCCGGCGCGTCCGGCAGCGCTCGGGCAGCAGGCTGGCTGCCGGTGATCTTTGTTCCTTTGTTCCCCCCGGCCCCGCTTCCCCGTCCAGACCAACCTCCGCACAGCCTGGTCCTGGCTTTAGTTTTTTTTTCTCCCCCCCTTGCTCACCTGCAGGCTCTGTTCATATTGTTTTATGGTACTTTAGACAACGGGTTTTAACAGCTAAACATAAAAGCCTCTGAGAGCATAAACAGGAAACTTGTGTTTAGGTGGGAGTGCCTAGGAATTTTATACTGCTGACCACAGAGGCCATGGGAGAAAGGAAATAGGAAAAACACTGTAAATACCTGGGTGACTAATGACTTGTGCTGCTCATCTGGCTTTTCAGAACATGAAAAGTTCAGCCTCTTCCAGGCAAAACAGCGCAGTGCAGGCGCAGTTTCTCAGGACGATACTCTCCATACCTCTCCACTGCCTGTTTCCCTGCTCTGCTCCCACCACAGAAAGCACCTTGTTCCTCTAAAGTCAAATAAACCCACAATAAATTGTTGCCTGGTCCTCGAGGCTGCGCACATTGATGGCGGAGAGAGGCAGCACGACGCGTGAGGATGCGTGCCCACTCTCCACATTTGCACCACCTAAGAGGATTTAGATGAAAGAAACCAAATTTGCACCCCCCTGTTTTGTGCTGAGGCAGCAGCTGGAGTTTGGGGGCAGCATGCGCCTTTGTCCGGCCTTCCGTCGCCAGCTCCCGAAAGGATTGCCATTGTTCCTGAGGGGCCTCCGCAGGGCTGCTCCTGTGCCTGCTCCCTTTTATCACCAACTGCATGGCTTGCGAGAGGTTTTGTCTTTTGCTGACGGCAGCAGATTTGGCCGATCAGCATCTCCCACGCGACGGCGCTGGGGCGGGATTTCCAAGTTGGCCATCTGCACGGCGGGGGACTGGCAGAGCGGGTGTTTTGCTGGCCTGATGATTCCCCTCCCCGGGCTGGTGCTGCTGGTGAAACCGCGACATCTGGTCACCTTCACCGGGAGCACGGGGTCCGGTTTCACTTGAAAGCCGGGGCAGTTTCTCACATTGAGATTGTGACCTGGCAGAGATGGTGTGAAAGATGCTCCCCGAGTGCCAGATTTCTGGGGGGACACTGCAGGTTCTGGCAGCAGGATGGAGGGAAGCCTCTTTGGGTCCTTTATTCAGTCCTTGCTGCTTCTACCTCCCACAGCACAAAATTTGACACAGAATAACTAGTCCACTTTCCATCAAGCTCCCATAAAAAAACCAGTCACCTGCAAGTAATACCTACGCGCAAGTAATACCTACGCTGCTTCAGAGAAGGACCAGCACAGCCAGGGACGGGAGTCCTGGTTCAGCAGCTGGGTCTTGCCAGAATCAAGCATGTTACTAAATAGGGGTGGAATTTCACTCATGGAAAGTTAAGCACATCTGTAAGCATTTCTCTGAATCCAGGCTGGGGTTTCATCCATAATGAACTACTTGTTTGATTGCTGAAGTGATACGATAAGCTATGGCAACGTTTGGCAGGGATCTGGGGAGGAGAGCTTTGTTAATATCCAGGCATGATCACTTCCAGACTGTGCAAACACTGAAGTTTTATTGATACAGATGTATGTACACACTTGTATATATATGTTACTTGTATGTATACTTGTATCTCTAGGTTATATAGATACAGGTGTAGGTACAAATTGACCCAGTCTATAATAACATAGTTACCTTTTCCTATGCAGTTATAAAAATATATAGGGAAGGTTGCTGCGGTCACAAAACAGGAGGCCAAACATTCGCAATTAGACTCCTTCATTTTTCCATGAGTATTGTAGCAATGAAAGATGCTGGGCTCGCTAGAGTCTCCTTTCCTAAGGACAAGCACAAACCAAGAATACAGTGGTACAAGCTGTCCAATGCTAGGTTTCCATCCCAATCTGAGAGGACCCACTCAGGCTCTGTCTTCTCAGCAGGCAGTGCCTCCCCTGCAGCAAGCACACAATTTCACCGTTGTCGAAGGAAACAGCCAAATGCTTGTCAGGCAGGTGAAAGATGACATTGCGAAGTGACAGCCCCAACGCAGAAGTCACAGAGGGACTTAGCGGTAGCAGTACTGCAATGGTGAAGTTCTAGCTCCCCGCCGCAGCCTGTGCAATGTGGGTGCCTGGCTTTCCTTGCATGTTGCCTGGTGGGTATCGCAGTGCTCGGAGGCCAGCGAAGCACACACGGCACTGACCACGCTGGCCTGCGGGAGACGCGCTGCATGGCTAATTTGGGGTGGGAAGGACTTCGCTCCTTCCACTCAGCTGAGTACCAAAGCCAGCTCTCACACACCGACCCTGCAGCTGTGTCCAGAAGACGGCAGTGGCCAAAGCACTTCTCAGGGTTTTACTCCTAAATCCCTTCTCCTGCACAATACTGAAAAGGGGCTCCAACCCAAGACTCTCCTCGGTTAAATGCACGAGCTGCCAAGCTACAGATTTCAGGGATTCCTTTTGAAACTCTTCCACTTTGTACAAAGTGATTAAATATTCATTGGCACGGGGACTAGGAGCCGGCCTCCTGGAAGAGCACCCCCACTCCAAGCCGCAGAGCCCTTTTCACTCCCATCCTCTGAATATTTAATCAGCCCATACAAAGCGGAGCGGCTTCAGCAGGGGAGCCTGGGAGAGACCCGGGCAGTGAGACCCACTGATCACCCTACGCAGCAGAAGGACCCAATCCCAGGCCCCTGCTCCAAAGCAGGCAGATGAAGGGTTTAAGCATTCAGCTCAGCATGGCTGCGAGCGTGTTAGCTATTCAGAACGGAGGATGTGACACTTCCTTTCTCTTCTCTCCCCCACCCTGTCTTTCATGCCAGCTAGTTGTGATTTAACCACCTTAGAGTCCAGCGGGAAGACAGGATGAGGAATGCTTCGTTTGTGTCCTGAAAACTGTACAAAATGAATGGATGAAAATTTGATGAGAAGTTTTTCAGACATTCAAGCACCTCTCTTAATAATTCAGATGTTTGATTTTCTTCTTCAGTATGCAGTAAGGATTAATGCACTTTGGAGACAATATAGAAAGTTCAGTTTTCAGAAGAGAAAAAAAGCCTCAGATTTTAAAACAAAAATCCCATATAGGAGAACAGCACTATTATGTGAGCTTCTATCCTCCTGATTCTCTTAACTGGTGACTGGCACAGACTTTACGCTGAAATTTCAGCATGGAGAGATCTTTTGCAGCCAACCTCTAATAAATGAAGTTCACAGCGGAAATGCTGACAGTCTGTGATCAAAGCAGCACCCTCAGGTGTTGCTGTGATATACTGCTTGCTTACCAAACCAGAGCAGTTCAAACAGCCTGGCTGTATCTAATTGGGATATACAGTATTTCCAACTCAGGGTGCTCAACACCAAAGAGGGTTTCTCTTAGATCTTGCACTCTGCCATTGTTCTGCTATTTGCTCAGAAGAAAGACATTTAGGACACCAGGTTTTGGTGTTTTGTCTGGAACAAGGACTCCAGGACTATCCATAGCATCGCCTTGAGTTTTACAGGAGACTGCCCTGTGAGCACTCATCTGCTGTTTCCTCTCAGAAGACCATCCTCTCCTCTTTGCAGCTGCGTGGAGCAGCCCTTCCCCAGTGGCGGCTGAACAGCTTTACTTCAGTCACATCAATTGCGTATGTAAAAAAGTGACACTAACAGGACACCAAAATGTAGTTTTGGTGTCTTTAAAGTATTGCAACAGAGGAGGAGAAAACCATCCAGATGACAAATTCTTGGAATTACCAACACAGGCTTTACCAGTCACCATTCAGGACTTGCTAGAGTCTGGAGCAGTGTTTGGCTCCATACTCAAAGTCCACAATTCATTCTCTGAAATTCAGATGTCTGTCTAAAACTCTGGCTTTTCCTGACCGTTGGAGATATAAGCTATGTCTCAAGGATGCCAGCTGGATCTGAACTGCTCCAAACTTCAATCTGGGATTAGAGCTGAGAGATTTCTTTAGGGACACTTCTTTCAAGAGACCTTTGCAGCAGCTAGAAAGAATGGAAGGGAAATGTTTCAGGTAGCATGATCTGCTCCCATCTCAGGGAAAGCAAGGGAAACCGTGCCTGGTAAGTGCTACATATTAAACATGGTGCATTCAGGTTTGGGGTGAAGCCAACTAATTTGGGGTATGGTCATCTGTACTCTTAACACCATGCCCTTGGATGCTGCACATGGAGCAGGGTTCATAAAATGGGTAAGGCCCAAGCCAAATGCAGGACTGTGGATCAGCATGGTTCTTTCCACACTCTTTCACCATTGAGTTTGGGCAGGCGACAGGCTTTGACACCTTAAAGGAAAGGCTTAGGGAAGATGACAGTGACATTGCATGAGGGAAATGTCAGAGAGAACAAAGAAAGAAATTCTCAAGAAAGAATATTTTTTTCCTGACCAATTCTCTCACAGCATCCACTACAGTCCTGGATCCTGGCTCTCAGCTTCAGTCTTCTTAACCAAGCAGTCCAGACCCCACCACTGTCACTTCTCTCCATCTTTGGTCAGTGAATTCCCATTCCTAATAAATTTCTACTTCTTGGTCCAATAATCCATTTGTCTTTTTCCTGTAGTCAGATTTTTGCCTCCTTTCCAGTAGCTCTGAAAAATTCTTTGTTTACACTGTCGTAATGCTGGCAAGGACATTTCTGAGCTCCCATCCCCAACTTTTACCTGGAGCAACCATTACTGAAGAAATCCACCTTTTTTGACTTTGGATGGAGTATGTTCAGCTTGTGATGAAGATGGTGCACACATCAGCTTGGTTCCAGGCAGAGGCTGCAAGGGGACAGAGCATGTGCAGTCACTCTGTGTGGACAAACAGCATCTTCTCTGCATCATCACTTCAGCAGCCCTGAGAAACCTGCATGCATGCCTTAAAGATGAGATATTAAAGATATTAGATATTAGTTGATAAATAGAGATATGGAGACATTAGCTGCTAAAATAAAAATGTCTCTGCTGAGCTTGGGCAAAGTAGGTGTTATTTCAAAGATTTCTAACTGGACCTAAAGGACAGAACTCTATAAAAACTGCAACAGGCATTTCACAGCTGAAAAAGACCACTTTGCCTCCTGTCCTGCATTTTGAGACACTGCTACAAAACCTTGAGAAAATAGACCTTTTTGAAAAGCAGTTTGTTAGCATTTTTTGTAATATGAACAAAACAAAATGTTTTCTCAGTTCCCGATCCCAGAATCCGCTAAACTGTTTTGACAAAAAATTTTCCAAAAATTCAGCCTTAGGCATACACCTGGAATATAAAATATCAGCCCAAATGGTTAAAGTCTGACAAAGTCTCAAAATGTCATTTTATAATAGGAAATATTGGGCAAACTTCATATTATGCACTATTAGCCCCGCCTATTAAAAATATTTCCTTATGTGTAGCAAAGAGCTTTATACAAACTAGCATTTGCAGATGTAGTCACTATTTCCTAGTGTGCAATAGCTCAGTAATTTTGGCTTTTTCAAAATTACTGAGTGCAACAGGACAACATTAATGGAATGATCCCTTGATGAATTTATTTTTTTAAATAAAAGCTTGCTTTGAATTATGCTGAAGAAAAACACATCTTTAAATCAACTAATTTCCATTTAATTACATGGATATTAGTTAAAAACAGCTGAATGGATTTTTTATTTTTTAATTGTGAAAATTCTCTCCCAGGCTGAACACTTCTATGCCAAGTTTCTGCGCTGAGCACATTTTTACGGTCTAGTTATAAACCCTAGAAAAACAACGTTTATAGGAAATGTTGACACAACCTTAACTAAAGTGGTGCTAGCTGACACCTCTATATTTTCAATTTGGGGATTTCTACTGGGAAAATATAAACGCTAATGCAGTAAAGGAAGCCAACTATAATAAAACCCTCATAGTCTTCCTGTTCACCCCATGAAGACCTACTTCAAAAAGCACCAACTCAGACTGGAGATGAGTTGAAGTTAACTGCATTCCTCTGAGGGTACTAAAAATTACCTGCAGGTAGTTCAGCCTTACAGTTACTTGCAAGACTTCAGTTTGGTCAAAGCCACGTGAATATCTATTAAAAAATCCTGAAAAGAAAACGAGAATGTGCATAAGTTTAAAAAAGGGTGCTAGTCCATTTATATCCTTCCTAGCACAACATAAAAAGAGGAAAATAGACTTTATAGATTATAGTGAAACAAATGTAAGTACACACAGGGGAAAAATACAAAGATGGAAAGTGCAAAGTGAAGTTAGCTTTCCTACTTATATATTTTAAGTCTGGCTTGCCTAAAATGAATTAATAAAGGAAGGGCGGGGACCTCTGCTTAGCCTTCCTTTTAAAGGTATTGTTTACAGATTCATCAGCCAAGTAAGATCAGGATGATTGTCAGGAGAGCATCTGAGTTTTGGTGAAAGAGATCTGAAACTCTTAGGTAACTGATTCTGCCTCAAGAATGAAAACCGGTCATGTTAGTGATACACTGGGAGTGATATATAATGAGATAGTGTTGGAGGGAGGGTGTTGGAAAAGGTGGTAGAGTAATCTCAGAACTTAAATATGAAATTCAGAATGAAAAAGAAATTGTCAGAAAAGGGCAAATTGTGCTGAATCAGCCTGATTGCCTTCTGTGATGAGATGACTGGCTCCGTACATGAGGAGAGTACAATGGATGGTGTTTACCTTGATTTTAGCAAGATTTGGAAGACTATTTCCCATATCATCCTTGTAGCCAACCTGGGGAGATATGGACTGGATGGCTGGACTTGACGATGTGTGGTAAACTGGCTGAATCATCAGGCTCAAAGGATAGCAGCCAATGGTTCACAGTCTAACTGGTATTCAGTTGAGTGGTTTTCTGGATTTAACAATGATACTGTTGCTGATACTGTTTGATGTCTTCCTTAGTTACTTGGACAATAATCTATAATGCATTCTCAGCAAATTTGCAGCTAATATCATATTGGGGAGAGTGCTCAATATGCTGGAGGGAAGAGCTGCCATTCAAGAGGACCTTGACAAGATGGAGAAATAGTCTTCAACTACCTAAGGAGTGCTTGTAGAGAAGATGGGGCCGACTCTTCTTGAAGCTGTACAGCAGAAAGATAAGAGGTAAGAAAAATATCAGAATGACAAATTCCAACTGGACATAGGGGATAAAAAATCCCAGTGAGATTAACTGAACAGTGGTCAGGTTGCCCAGAGAGGCTGTGATAACTCTGACCTTAGAGATACTCAAAACTCAGCTGGACAAGTTAACCCTGCTTTGAAGAACACGTTGGACAAGGTGACCTCCAGAAGACCTCTTCAACCTGAATGGTTCTGTTTCTATTTGCTATTTAGAAACCATCCTGACTTGCCCATCCAAGAGCTGGGTGGGGAAACCAAGACTTTCCAGTGTCACTTCTGGAATTTACTTGCTCAGTGGAAAAGGAGCAAGTGGGATGGTGGCACTCTGAGCAGCAGCCTGCTAGGTTTCAGATGTCATTCAGATTCCTCCTTTAGACAAACTGGCTGCTGATGGAGCTGGATACTTGCTCTTGAGAGTCCAGCCTTCTCTGTTTTTAAAGAAAGGCATGCTGGAGTCTCTAGCAACATTAGGAAGTATTGGCCTGACTTTTCCTTTAGTTGATATCATACATAACCTTCACCTCTTCAGAGGCGAACACTAAAAAGTTATGCAAAAAGCCAAACTGAATCATCCCAGTAAACAAATGCAAAACATACTGACCTTGTCTTAGACCTGTAATGACCTACCCTTATATAGCTGTAACCTGCTCTGTTTCATGCAGTGAATAAACTGCAGTCCTTTGATTCAGTGAGACACTTGCTGCTTTTAGCATTACTTTTGTGTTGTCTAATTGTCTATTAAGAAGGTAATTTGGGTTACACCCCAATTAAAGTCAGACATGCCTAACCTTCTGCAGCTCCCAAGAGACCTTTCACTAAGGTATCTCTATGAGCAAAAGAGCTTTGGATGATGGTTTTTTTTAACCTTGCTAACATTTCAGCTGTGCTGTCAGCAATGCGTATAGTTTCTGCCCGCTGCCTACTTCTGCTGTTTTCCTCAAAAAGTTTCACAAGATATCACAGTAACCTTGGCAAAAATGTTAAGTCTACTTTAAGGTTAATGCTAAACTTCTGTAGTACATTATTTTAAGGTTTAAAAGAAAGATAGTAAGTTCCAGTATGTACCTGTCAGTACTAAATGATTGTTCATTTCCTGTGAATTGGGAAAAAAGTAATAACATACATCTGGCGAGCTAAGACATGTTGCTTATTTCTTTTTCTTCTCTGAGCCATATCCTTTACCAGCTGTGAGACATCACCATGCAGAATCTCGAAATACCTTTGAGGAGAATTAAAACAAAGGAATAGAGGATTGGAAGGGACCCCCTGTGTCTCAGAGCCCAGTCCCCTGCTAGCCCCAGGCCACACCACACAATGCCTTTCATCAGCTGTTCCCACTCCGTCTTACAACCCCTTTTGTGCCCCCATACTTGCATTGGAAGTCTGCTCTCTCCAGCGTTGATTGCTCGACTGGCTAGATAACGTCTTTCAGTTTCCAGTTAAAATGCATTCATGGGCAGTTTATGCCCATTTGTTCTTGTGCCAACACTGTACTTTATCTTCAGAAGATCTTTTCCTTCCTTAATGTTTAACCTCTTGGTGTATTTATAGTGAGCAATGACATTCCATATCAGCTTTTGTTTTGCTCCATGAAACAAGACAAGCTCTTCTGGCCTCCTTCTGCAAAGCAGGCTTTCCATTTCCCATCGTCACCATACCTCTTTGCTGCCCTTGTTCCCAAGTCATCTTTGACCCAAGGGGCCATTGCTGGACACCGTGTCCCAGATAAGGTCTCACCAACTTGTTTTATTAGTTGCTAACCATTTTCTCATGTGAATCATGCCAGAAGATGGCACGCTAAAAGGGTATACATCACCAAATGTACTAAATACATTGACAAAAATCCAATTATAAACCTCCTTCTCTTCTTTAATGTAGTATTTCTAAATGTTATGTGCTTGCAGCCTTTGCAAGACAGTGTAGTTTTGATGGCAGATCCTGAAGCACAGATTAGAGGCTTGAAAAGGAGGCTGAGGAATGAAAACAACAGCCATGGAAACACAGTGACCAGAATGAAAAGAGTCCAAGGGAGAGGTGAAGTAGGATTTATTACTGCACTGCAATGGATGATAAAGGAGGTGATTAGAAATTAACTGTCAAATTCAATTCTTTATACTCTCCTGGCATGAAAAACACTTGAAACATAACGATACTTATTTACACGAATAAAAATCTCAGCCTGTGGCATTTTCACAACGTCTTCCATTTGAAAGCGTTAAGGATGGCAAGTGAAATTTACTCACACTATAAATACTGTTTGCTTTCCGCATATCTCCAAGTCAGAACAACAGAAAGAGGCAACCAGCATGATTAAGTGGAGAAAAGAAGATCCTTCTCATTTCTCTCCACGTGCACTCAGTCTACTCAGCACTTGAGTAACTTAATGTAAAAGTTTAAATGTTATGTTCTCATTGTTCATTTCCGAGGTGTGACCTGAATAAAATGCTTGGGGGAAAAAACCCGAAACAACAGGTCTTATTAATTGAATGTTAGTATATGATCTTTTACAGAATAAAATTTACATGTATACATTGTTTATTATGATACTAAAATAACAAATTTCTTCGGTCTTTCACAGCAGTTCCAGAAATTAAGTCTCTTTCATGACTCCTGCCAGCACTGAGCTATGCCCCAGTAGAATAATTTTCTTTAGTACCAAACACCACATAAATATAGTTTTATCTGATGGTAATGAATCTTAGAGGCAAACAGTTCTTTTCCAGCCCTTTCACATTGAATTCATAAAGGTATGAGGGCAGCTTGAATCATTAAACATTAAACTGAAGTCGGCATTCGGAAGAGACCTGAATGGGGACCTCCCCACTGGATTAAATGTAATGTTCTCCTTGCAGAAAATGGCTAACACGGCTGCGCACAGGAGGTTAGCTCAACTGCTCTGCTAGTTCCCAAAGAGAAGAAATTGTGGTTTGTGCAATTTTGCTTTATGTAAGAAGCAGATTCCAAGTCATTGTTCAGATGCAGTTGCATTAGGCAAAGTCTTTGTACCTTTTCTGCCCTTTGTGGTTCTCTAGACACACAAATGTTGTCTTTCTGCATGTAAATCTCTGTGTGTTTTGAAGACATTTTTCCTCCGTGACCTGCCTACTGGACTGGCTACGGCTCAGATTACAGTGGTTTTCAATGGACATTAAGCACATGCTGGTACTTTTTCAGGCAGGAATGACCTCTTGAATTTGGAGCTGTAAAATGCAGCTACTGTGTTTACTCAGTTGAGGGACAAATCGTGCTCCACAGGTCTCATATTCTCAGATTGGTTGTAAACCTTTTTGTTTTGCTTATGCTGTGTTCTGGGACTCAAATCTCTCACCCTCCTGGGGTCACTGCCTGTACGAGACTCTCCTGAAAAATACGACTGATTCAGTCGTAGTTCTGCGTCAGTCACACATCCAAATCCCGATGTCAGCTTAAGCATAACGCCCAATAATGGAGAAAACTCAGCTGCACTGAAACAAAGTTGCTACACGGGATCATAATTTTATTCTAATATCTTCAAATGAGTCTATTTCAGGAATTGACAATAATTCTCTTGGAGCAACAAAGTTTATATAGCCAACATAAACAAACCAATGCCTGCTTCATGCCAGGGGAGGAGAGAAGGGGATGATATTTCTTTTGCTACCAACATAGGCTCTTTTGCTTGAATAGTATTTTTGGCAGATGCCAGCATATTTAACTTCCCACAATGGCACTGTTTATTTAAGGCCAATATAAAACATCCCTGGCCCTTCTCGTAGATTTTTCAGTCCGTCGGTTGACTTTCACGTATCCTTTTAAGCACATTTTTTGTGGTGCCTTTGGAATCACTACTCAGTGCCTTTAAATGAAATACTTCCAAGCAACAAGAACTCCATCTTAGCAGGGCAAGGAAATAAGCTGTACTAGCCACACTACTGCCCATGGATTTCACTGCTTTCTGTACACCATGTTCTCACAAGTAGTTCAGAGGAACTGCCAGACCAGAGGTCTACCTAGCCAAGTACCCTGTCACCAGCAAAGATCAGTTGTGACTACTTAGAGTGTAAAAAAAATATAGAGGTGCTCTGCCTAATACATACTTGAACTTCATTTTGCCCAAGGCTGCACTGTTTTATCAGACTGACCTATGAGAAATTTACTTCTGTTTTTTTCACTCTGCATCTTTGTGGTATAGAAAATGTATTTGCAGCTATAAATCTTTCCCAGGTTTGCATTTGATTTTAAATCATGTATCTATAGCTGTAAAAATAAGTTTCAAATCCTTACAGGAAGTTTACTAGGTCCTTACAGATAATGGCATACGGTCAGCCAACACAGTCTCAGCTTTCTACAGAACTTAGTTATTTTTCACCCATGATTTCAGGCTGAAGCCTCCTCTATGTGAGTGCAGTGACACCATATCTATTTGTACTCATTATGCGCAAGTTGCCGGTCTCTGGCTTTGCGTATGCTGGAGTAGAACTGCTCTCCAACCAAAGCCACTGCCTAATAATATCCAGCTGCTCTGCGAGCCACCACAGCTGCTGATAAGCCACCATGGGCTGCCCCCCATGAGTCACTGTGGCCGCAGTCACAGGACATCTCTGTCCAGGAGCACCCTGCGGGTTTGGACAGCTCGAGCAGCCAGTGCTTCCCCTGCCTGCCAGGGACAGCTGGAGAATTCAGCCTTTACCTTTCTTGTCTACTGAAGCAAATGCGTTGGGAATGAACTTATAGCGGCCTATCTGCATCCTGTCTAATGTTTCTTCCAGATGTGTTATTTCTGCTAAATAGTGTTTACTGTTGGTGTTCAGATAAAGCTCTGGCTCTGGATGCTGAGAGCTTCTGGTCATGTTCTTCTACAGTTTTCCCCAGGTAAAAATATCACCTATTACTTTAGTACCCTCACCACCATCATTGCTTTTTTTGCTTGTATTTTCCGTGAAATACTGTGGGTGCCAAACACAACCCAAACAGCTGTCTGCAGAAACAGTGTCTCCCAGAGGAGGTGCAGAATGTGCACAAACATGTGCTCTGTTTTCCTAAGGACACCTGCCAGAATCCTGCTGATGCATCAAGCATTGGAAAATATCTGGCACAAGACATGTCTCCAAAGATTTCTCTCCTTGTAGGTAGTGGAAAATATTCCTTTTTTAACATACTTATTTCATTTTTTTTTGGTTCTCTCTATATAAGTGAATGCTTCTGTCTTTCCCTGCTGCAGTGTCCAATAAGCACAGCCTCTCGTGGTTTCTCAGCTCTCCCAGAGCTCTCTCTTATCCAGTCCCATTTTAGCTCCTGCCTCAAGGTGAGTGGTGTGAACTGTTGTCATGCTGCACTCTCTCTGCTCTGTCCTGTGCTTCTGAGAGTTTCCTTTTTCCCCAGAATACTTCCCCTAATTATTTTTCAGTTTTTTAAGTCCTTGGACTTTCCAGCAAATGCATCTTTTTAATGGCACTAAGAATTTTTTAACCCATTAATGGGTACTGCTTTCACTGGTACACTCACAAATTGTGCTGAGGTGGTGCCATGACTAGAATATTAATAAACAAAGCATTGGCTTGCTCAGGAAGAACAGGCAAGATTAGATAGAATGAGATACACTGCTCTGCATTCAAGGGTACATGCATGTGCTGGGAGATCCAGAACGTGGAGGAAGTTACAATCTCTGAGAAGGTAAAAGGGGAATAGAATATGAGGGTTTTGATTACAGGGATTGCAAAATATCAAACAAGGAAGACCTGAGGCTTTTTGTGTCTAAAACGCAGAATCAGCCAAAGGACAGGATTTTATATTAATGAGGGATTTTAACAATCAGCTATTCATTGGAGAAAGAATGCAACCGAATGCCAATGTCCAGTGAGTTCCTGAAACTATTGGCAATGTTGTTTAAAAAAGTGGATGAAGGAGTCAGAAAGCAAGCTTTTCTAGATTTGATGCTAAGCAGTAAAGAATTATGTGAGGGTGTGAAGGTGAAAGATAACATGTAAGAGTAACCTTGGAGTCACAGGGTATATGATCCTCGGAAAGAAAATGAAGAGGAGCAAAAAACGTGATGGACTAGAAGTGCGGAGGCTTCAATAAACTACTAGATAGCTGGTAGTTAAGGGAACATAAGCATTAAAGACAGCTGTAAATTCCTCAGAAAAATTTTTCTAAGGACAGTTAGTATACATTATTCCACATCAGAGAAACTACAGACGGTGTAAAAAGAGATCAAACTGGTTAAGCTGTGATCGTTCATAATATATGCCCAAAGGAAGTAAAACGAAACCAAGTCAGATTACTCGGTGCACTGAAAAAAAGTAGCCTGATCATGTAGGACCAAAATCTGTGCTTTATCTTTTCTGATTCTTTTTCCTATCCAAAGTAAGATGCAAAGAGCAAGAGACATGAGGCCAACAAGTTCAGCAGTAATGATGGTGAATCCAAGGAAAGTGATGGTTTCTACTTAAAAATGAAGGAAAGCTATAATGCCAAGAAGGCTGAAGTAGATAATTTTGCATCAGTTTTCACTCAAATGATCAGCTCTAACCAGCTGTCTAGCACAATTGAGACTAATGATCGCAGGGCTTAAAACAGAGAATAACTAAAGGAATTATTAGACAATGTTAGGTACTTTCAGATCAGTTGCACCTGCTTGATAAACTCCATCTGTGGATGGCACAAAACCTTGGTTAGAAAACTGTATCCAGAAAAAAAAATTCTATTGGCAGTTCTCTGTTACAGTACAGGTATACTTCTGGAGGGCTTCCACAGGAATCTGTTCTGGATCATCTTCTGCTTGATGTCTTTCCTGAGGACCTGAATAATGCAATATATTTAATAAGTTTGCAGACAACACGGAGCTGGAGGGACTGCAGATGGACTGCACAACAGGATTAGAATTCAATACTAGCTTGAAGAAATTTATTGAAGAAATGACCTGCAAAAAACAGAATGAAAATGAATAGGAACAAGTGCCAAGCACTGTGCTTGGGCAAGAATGATCACCTGAGCAATACTGGTTGCAGGGGCACCTAGCTACCTGTAAGCTCTTCAGGTAGGAGTCTGGAGTTGTAGTGGGCCACAAGCTGAGCAGGACTCAACATGGTCATGCTGTTTCAAGAAGGCAGACTCAATACTGGGTTGTGTAAACAGGAGCAAAGTTAGAAGGCACAGGAAGGTTTTCACCTCTCTACTCAGCATTGCTAGGGCATCAGCTGGAGCATCATACCCAGTTTTAACCAAAGCCCTTCAAAAAGCATGGAAGCTAGTTCAGAACAATCCAATGGAGACCAACATGAATGACTAGTGGTAGGAAACACAACCTGAGAGAAACACGATTGCACTGCCCAAACAACACAGAGAGAAGATAGAGGGAAAAGGAACTATACATGATAACTATTCTTGAATATATAAAAGGTCCCATAAAAAAAAAAAGTAATTTTTTTTTTTGGCAAAACCATAGGCTTAGATTATAGCAAAATTTTTAATTTCAGCATTAGGTAAAATTTGCTAGTGGTAAAGCAGTAGAGACCTAGATTAGATTGTTTCTGAATAAGGAAATCACAGAATTTCTCTCACTGGAGGTTTTTAGGAACAGGTGAGACAGCCAGCCATCAAAATTCACCTAGAAATAGTTTTTCCTATTAGTGGGTAAAGAGGTGGGCTACATGATCTCTTGACTATGTTTCTAGCCATATATTCAGTTTTATGGAACTGAGGGTCATTATCATTCAATTTTGCAATTTGTTCACATGCTCCCTTTGGGAGGAGTTCATTACTTTGAGGCCCAAATCTTACTTGTTTATCACTTCCTTTCTGTGGATTTTTACAGTTAAAATTCGTGATGGTCCTGCTTTGGCTAGTATACCTCTGTCCTCCTTAAAATTTGGAACTGTTCCACTTGCTTTCAGGTTTATATTCCATGCATTTTTGATGGCAACATTTTCCACTGATACTACAAAAAAAATTCCTCTGAACTGGAAGTGCTGTTATTGCCCTTTTCATTCCTGCTGGGCACACTTTCCTGCCACTTGGAAAGTCTTACAGAGTGATGCTGTCCTTTAGGTCTTGCATCTTATTCCATGGATCAGTAGTATTATCCCTATGTTGGCTGCACAGAATGCAGCTCCACAGACTGTTTTGAGGGACACTAATTCTTAGCATCAGTCTAGACTATGTAACTCTTTTTACATGGTCAAACCTATTCTAACTGTGGTAAATAAAATTAGGAAGGATGAGCTGGATGACTGTTTCAATCCCTATCTATGCTATTGTTCCTAGATAGATGATACTGAACAGGTACTTGAAAAAAAAAAGAGTATTTCAAGACTTGATTAATGGTAAGCACATCCAAAATTTTCAGATGACGGGTGTTTGCCCTTCAAAATATAAAGAGGGGAAAGATTAGAAGAATGAAAGGTGGTGGCAGGAGCACAAGGCTTGCATGTAAAGTCATGGTACAGGGGGACAGATCTTGTTAATCTTTGATTTTCACTGAAGCAAGTTGCAAGGTAAGAAAGAGAATCAGGAAGACCCAGTGACTGAGGCCAGGTCCTCCTCTTTTCCTTAACCCCACTCTTAGCAATTCATTCTTAGGGATTTTGACTTGTGCTCAATTTCCCTGGCAGCAGAGTTCACATGCACTTGATTACTCACACAGGAGACAATTTAACCATGAAAACTCATATGTGAGGGATTAGCTAAGGGCAAAGTAGGGCTCTTAAACTCTTAATGTAAGTATAGTCATGACAGCACAGTTTGATTAAATTGAAACATTTCACTTAGCAAAGCATAGATTTAATTCTAATAATTTTAAAGGTGTCAAAAAGGAAGGGGTACTCATTTCACTCAGTGCATACTGTCTGCACATCTGTCTCCCTGAGGGGAACAGTGAACAAACCCTGCACGGAAAAAAATAAACAATTACGTGTCCTGTATATAGTTCTTCTTCTGGTACTTGCAATTGTTATGGACACATCTTCATGATTTCTACAAATCCTATTATACCTCATATAGGGAAATGAGGTCAGTGATACAAGCTTTTATTTGAGAGTTTGTCTGTATTAAAATAAAATATACTTATAAAAGTGTTAGAAGTTCTCTTTTATTTCCTGCAGATATAAAAAATAACTTATTTGTAATGTCATGCAAATGTTCTTCAAGATAATACTGCCATCTTTTTCACATTGTAACAGTTTCTCCACTGACTGTTGTTTTCATGCTGAATTTTTATGTTTACCATCAGTCATGCAATTCCAATTGACATATGATTTGATTTTTCTGCTACATAAACCAATTTTACATCAGTGTAGTTCCAGTAACTGGGGCCACTCACGCCATAAGAAAAGCACCAAGCCCTTTTTTATTTCCTTTAGTTTTTTCTTTCTTAAAGTTCTTGGGCCAGATTTAATTTTTCTCTGTTATCTTCAGCACAGCTCTGTTGACTTATGGTATTGGCAAAATTTGCCCTTCATTGTTACAAGTTAACTTTGAAATGAGTCAGTTAAAACTTCTGCTGTTCTGTTTTACTGAAATCTTTCTTCTCGCTTGAACATCTTGAGTTCTCTTCCTGGCCTCCTGGGCACCCATGTGATTTGCTAAAATAATTTGTGTGAAATTGCAGGCCCAACTTGCAAGATAATGGCCTAAAAATAATCACCTTGAAACCAATGGCCAGTCTTAAGAAACCTGGTTTCTACATTTTATGTGATGTGATAAATTACTGCTGCACTGTATTAAGAGTTTATACTGAGAGTGACTCAGGTGGATGGTATGAACTGCGTTATCCGCCAGCTAAAAATCTGTCCTCTTCTGCTTCACTTCTGCCTTGTAGAGAAGGGAAAAAAGCAAAGCAGATTTCTGACTGGTTCCAACTTCAGTAACACAGCGAACAGCCCCGCAGGTGTGTGCAGAGACTGAGAAAGTGTGCAGCCATCACCCAACCATTGCTCACAGTTTAAAAGCCGGTCAGCAGCAGGAACAGGAAGAGAAAAGGTCGCAAGAGGACAGCGTCCATGGCCAGCATCAGGTTTCAGAGTAGGGCCCATAAGGGAGAAAATGAAAAACATTTGGACTTAATTAAGGCACTGATCTGGAAAAATGAGGAACAGTTGAAAGCTGCAAAGTTGGGGCATTGTACAAACTTCTTGATTGCAAAGTAACTTTGCAGTAGCTTCTGCTACTGAGAATAAGGAAGGAAGAGGCTGGTAGAAACTGTGGCTCCGAGGT
The DNA here is from genome assembly GCA_013400535.1 of Scopus umbretta. Lineage (NCBI taxonomy): Eukaryota > Metazoa > Chordata > Aves > Pelecaniformes > Scopidae > Scopus > Scopus umbretta. Next base: position 28,529 of record VZTL01071083.1, on the reverse strand, counting down.
CTATCCTAGAGCACCGTTATTTTGTAGTGCAGCAGCATCAATAAAGGCAGAGGAGGGAGTACTATAGGAAAGGGGTCTGTGAGAAAATGACATACATCGCTTAGAGCTTTGCTTCTCAATGTATGACACTTTCACGTCTTTGAAAATATTTATTTCTCCTAGCTTTTCAGTTGTCATCTTAAATTTTCTGCTAGGAAGTTTGCCTTGTCCTAGTATGTCGTATATAAATTGCCAGTAAATCTTCAGTTATATAAAATAACATCGTGGATAATATGCACATATGTTCACATGTATTTATCTCAAAAAAAAAAAAAAAGGTGGTGAGGATGGCTGCACAAAATGAGATGACAGAAGACAACGCTGGAGTCCCTTCTACCCTTTGCAAGGCCTATCTACACTATGGCTCTAATTAGCTAAAGGCAGGGATATCCAACTTAGTTCCAGTCTTCTGTGTTTTGTTGCAATACAACAGTGCTGAAGAACAAAATTAGGGGACTTTTTACACTCGGTGGCCTGCTCATACTTCAGCATGGAAAGCACATTAGAAAAACTAACGTTCTGGGCATCCCAGACAGGCAGAAACTGAAAATGCTTGACCTCAAAGGCTGTCCTTTCAACTGCTGTAAATTGGCATAGCTATTTATCCGAGTAATGCAGTGCTGCTCAATATGGCAGTGGTATAAATTTACCCATTAGAAGCTGTATGCACACGTATGAGATAACTGAATAAACAGGGATTTCAGTTAGATGAGAGTTGAAATGGATGTTGTGTGTCTAAATGCATAATTTCTTTTTTTCTTTATAACCAAAACAAAGGCTAAGAAGAAGTGTATTTTGTACATGTGCAGAGGCTAGGGCTACAAGACTGGGTAAGCATGTCTTATGCAAAACTTTCTAGGGAAAGACAGATTTCTAGCCCAGAATTCAGGAGAGAGTGATGCTCATGGGTAGGAAAAAGGAACGCAGCAATAATTATTTTATATCAGCTGTCTTCTACCTTTTAGAATCACATTTAATGGAGACAATTAATTTTCAGTATAATCAAATGAAAAGTTGGACATTAGACTTCTTTTCCCATTCTAGTTTCCATCTGCATTTTCTCAGCTTTACCAGTTTGAGGACCCCTATGACCACATCCTTATCTACTGAAATTTGGCTCCATTAAGAATAGAATGATGCTGACTTGTATCACATAGGAGTATGGCCCTCAGTCCAGATACATCTTCAGTTGAGTGTGGTACCCTGATTCTCCCATGCCTTGCTTCGTATGCAGCTGTCTGGGCAAGCCAGTTGCAAACAGTACACAGAAAGTTGCTCAAGTACCTGATAGTAGCCTGCATCTATGTTGCATAATTAGTATAACACCTGAAGACAAGGTAGTGTAGAATCAAAGCAATGTCTTGTTCCCCTCCATAACATAAAGGAAAAGGATGGAGCATTGATGTCTACTGAGGTAAAGAATTATGTTAATAACTTGATATTATTAGGAAAAATGAAATATAGCTCAATTCTTGATACAAATAAGTACTACTCAGTAAGTACATTTAGATGGTTGTGGATGTCACATGAAAGTTCTTTTAAAATTACATTTTGTGGCAATTCTTTCTAAAAATGGCTGTGGTGTGCAGTACATAGTACAGTTTTTGCTTTGAAAGTCTGTGTCTGCAGTGGTATGAAAATAAAAACCCACATCAAAGAGTACAGTACAAGCTAGCCCTGACCCACAGACAAAGGATATTTATGTAAGGATGTGTGTGGGGGTTTTCTAAGCAATGCTTTTCCATTACGTTCTTTTTGAATTGCAAATATTTTTCTCTTCTCTTGTTTTCCCATCACTGGTGAAAAGTGTTCCCTTTCAATCTTAGCAGAGTACTGGAGAGGTATATGAAAAGCCCCAAAACTGCAATTGAAGGGATGCTTGCATGGTTCACTAGAAGCTCGCAGAGGTTATTCTGGTATCTTTTAAGCCAGATTTTTGCAGATGGAATACCTCTGAGTGAAATCCAGGTCTTCTTGAACTCAGGCCAAAGACTGACTCCAAGAATGGCCAAATGAAATCACCTTACAAAGAAAGCATTGGAAATACCTTCGTTATTTATATATTTGACTCAAGCCAAGTGATCTAATTGTTGATGAATTTCAGCAAAGTACATCCCAGCTGAAGCCATTACAGTCAACCCAGTTAATCTTGTTTTACACAAGTGGGACTGGGATCAGGATTTGTCTAAAGATTCTTTTCATTCATTTAAGTGGAAGAAGTGAAACTACAGGTTCTTATTTACAGCTGAATAAGGATGTAAAAACCAGAGTAGATGTGGGGACAAAGGAGGATCACAGCAAATTTCTCTAAAGCGTCCAGCCTACTAGGGAGCAGCTTCTGTTGCCACTGCCTCTGCCAGCCTCTATAGTTACACGTCATCCTTATGTTTCTTTTCCAAAAGTCTCATCGAGGGAGTTTCTGCCTTTTTTTTATTTTACCTTACTCACCTAGAATATCACCTAGCAGATTTTCTACTCCTTTTTAGCTCTTGAAAGGGTTGGCAGCATTTCAATGTTTGTAAGTGGCATCTGCGTAGGACAGCTAGATGGGAACTCCTTTTCTTTTTTTTTAACCTCTATTGCTGTCTGAGGCAAATTTAGCCATAGGTGCCAGGCAGTAATCATTAATTCCCTGCCATGCATATGTGTGGACTGGTGCAGAGGTTCTGGGCTCAGTCCTATCCTTCAGAAGTGATACGTTTAATTCCATCTAGTAGTCACTGAACACGAACATCTAGAAGGCACTGTCAGAGCAAATGAAGCAGAAAAGATGCTCCCAGAAATCAGTGGACACAAATATCTCCCCTCTGCTTTCTGAAAGGATGCCAGTTCCTCCTGTGTATACACCTGGTAGAGCAGCACTACTCAAAGAAACATCTCAATCTTCCATGGCAACAAGCCCAGAAGCTGATCTGCGAGCCCCGACCTGGTTAACTACTAGCAGGCAGTAAGTAGGGGCAGCCTGCTTCCCAAAGAGCAAGAGCAACCTATTTCTTCTGCATTGTGGGCAACTTTAACACTGGTGCTGCAACTCTTAGGTGACTTCTAGGATATAGATTTCTAGGAAGTGTCCTTTGCCTTTCTGACAATCTGCTAGGAGGCCCAGTCATCCGAGTTTTGCTTCGCCACCTATCCCAGGAGCCCTGCTAGCTGACTGAGTCCACAAGCATGTCTCATATCATGTGCGGTTATTCCAGAAAAATAGCCTCTTCAGTCTTCATCTTCCTGCTCCTTATCCATTAAGCATATTCCCATGTCCTCAGCAGCCCTGTGAAACTACACTGCCAAATCCATCTGCCTGCACACCTGCCAATGTATATATACGCTGATAGACACGTTCATGGCACTCAGCAGCATCCCCTATGCTGCCTGTCAGCAGGTCAAAAGTGGCACTGGCAAAAACATTAGATGCCAGCGAATAATCACGGGAGTTGTTAGTTTTAAGTCCAATCTCAAATTCCTGTAGTTTCTGCTAGGCATCCTAGAATTCACTGTTAGAAAAACCGCTACGGAATAGCTTCATGGATGTGCTGGTTTTGGTTGGGATAGAGTTAATTTTCTTCAGAGTAGCTTGTATGGTGCTGTATTTTAGATTTGTGCTGCAAACAGTGTTGATAACACAGGGATGTTTACATCATTGCTGAGCAGTGCTTACACAGAGTCCAGGCCTCTTCTGCTCCTCACCCCGCCCCACCAGCGAGCAGGCTGGGGGTGCACGAGGAGCTGAGAGGGGACACAGCCGGGACAGCTGACCCCAACTGACCCAGGGGATATCCCGTACCATATGGTGTCACGCTCAGCATATACAGCTGGGGACGAAGGAGGAAGGGGGGATGTTCAGAGTGACGGCGTGTGTCTTCCCAAGTCACTGTTACGCGTGAGGGAGCCCTGCTTTCCTGGAGATGGCTGAACCCCTGCCTGCCCATGGGAAGTCGTGAATGAATTCCCTGTTTTGCTTTGCTTGCATGCACAGCTTTTGCTTTACCTATTGAACTGTCTTTATCTCAGCCCACGAGTTTTCTCACTTTTGCTCTTCCGATTCTCTCCCCCATCCCACTGGGTGGGAGTGAACGAGCGGCTGTGTGGTGCTTAGTTGCTGGCCGGAGTTAAACCACGACAATGGAATACTAAAGGATTTATTCATATAGACATAGAGCTGCAGAGACTGTATGATTAACAAGAAAAGCACCTTCACTGTGGAAAAAAAAAGGTGGTGTGATCACAATTCTCTTTAATACAGTTTAACTACTGCACTTTCAATGAATGAATAAACTAATCCAATGGAACAACCCCAGGTAGACATATTCAGGAATTTCCCCCATGGCACACCCACTCTTGCATCTTTCCTGTCTATTGTTTCATAAAAAGGACTTCTAATTTTGTACACTTCATTCTTCAGCCTGGTCCAATTAAGTGTACCCCTACAATAACTTTGTTTCATTCTCTCTTCTGTAGAGAGAAAAGCTTTTACGTTAAAAACCAAAACAGCCTTTCTCCCCTATTCTGGTTTGGTATTGTGTATATTCTCGGCTCTTGAATTTCACCAGTGCAAATTCAGAGACAGGATCTCTCTGCATGGGGGAAAGATGTAGTTATTTATACATAACATAGAACATGCTTTTGTATGTGTTCCTTGATAAATATACAAAAAAAAGACAACTACCAACTCAACAACATCTCCTGAAAAATTAACATTCTCAATTCAGTGACATTTTTCACTATGCACCTTCATTTGGCTTAGTATGTTATGCATGAAAGCATCAGATCTAGAATCATCAGTGACAGTTACTGAACTTCAGCTTCTACCTCCTGTTCCTAGTTAGTTTGTTTTTTTTTTTTAATTTCAACATAATTGTGACTACATTTTCAAGTCTAAAGCATGCAATTCATAACAATATTAAACATTCACATACATTAGGACCTTTGTTTTCTTCTCAGATTCACCCATTTCATCTATCTAGGACTATACTTATGTCTTAAAGGCTTGAAAATCTTGTAGAGTGTCAATACCACTTAATTGGTGATAATTCATATAACCTTTTTGTGTGACATTTGGGAAAAACCTGGCGATAGCAAAATTTATACTTTCTCCTTGTTCCTTCCAGATGTAAATCAAACTTTGACTCCCTCACACTCAGACTGTCTTTCAGATGTGTGACATTACATTTCATCACTAGGTATGATGCTCTGACTCTCAGCTTCATGTAACTTAAATTATGTAATATGCATGCTCATGAATTAAAAGTTGTTGCTTTTTTTAAAGGAAATATACAGCAGGGTAAATTTTATCATCATTATCAAAGAGAGTTTTACTGAATTACTCCTTTTTCTATAGTATGAAACAGCCAACTTTAAATCTCAGTAACTCAAGTATGAACAAATGGACTACTAAAACACTTTTCTGACCAAAGTTTCATCTATTCCAGTATCCCATTTCCTAGCAGATACGTAGGGAAGAGTATTACAAGAAAAGCATACTTTAATACTTCTTTGGAATACTCTCCCACCTTCCATTATTTGTGGCCCAGAGCTCATTTTCTTGCATGCACTAGTCTTCCATGGATTTTTCTATCAAGAATTTTTCCACTTGCTCTTTGAAGCCAGGTAAACATCTGAATGCATCTGGAAGTATAATCAATAGAAGACATACAATGAGCCAAATGAACTGGCAGCCCATTGAATGCTGCTGGTAAATCTGCTTTACATGTTGATTGTAGTTCTTAACTGATTCTGCTTTTCTCCGCTCCACCCTTGCACGCTAATTGAAAGAAGGTTGCTTCTGTACACCTTATGATTGAAATACATCAGCTTTTGGATCTGCTCAGGACTCCATACTTGTCCTTTTCTCATACTCCTCATGTTTCTACAGGGAAATTTAATGCTACAGTTTAAAGCTACAGTTCATGCTTTTCTATATGTTATCATTATATCATTGTATATATTAATATGAAATTATTTGTTGTATAATAACATATATAATAGCATGTATGTATACAAGCCATTATTAGGCTAACACCTTTCTTTAGCTTTACTCAAAGAGCTGGAAATCCTAGCTAGATTGCTTGTGCCAAACAAAAGTGCCCTCCTCGCTCACTTCCCAACTGGCTGCACTGCTCTGGAACCCGGCGCGGGGGAAGCAGCCGTGGGAGACTTCAGGTCCCAACAAGCCCTCGGCATGGAAACAATCCCAGTAGCTTTCAAACTGTGTGGGTCCTTCTCACACCTTGGGTGCATCTATTGCGTAACGGCCAGGATCTGTCTTACTCCTTTGCTGTTCTCTGTACCAGAGATATCATGAGATTCCTGAGACCAGGCTTCTCCTTCCTTCTCTCTTACATCTGCTAAGTAATTCAGTGAGTATATTAAATCTTCCTTCATTTGTGTTCTCGTTACTATGTGGACTATAATTGGTAGGAATTCCCTAGGATATCCTGCGTCCTTCTTGCGACATATTTTGTCCTTAGCCCAGGAGACAAATTACCAAAATGGTTCCTTTTCTTTCTATTCAGGACACAGATGTCTTGGCACAGGATTTGCACTGAAGAATCACAGCTCAGTATTACCGGTCTTTTCCTTCCTCTCACTGCTAGACTGCTCATGGCCAAGAGCTGGACTGTCACAGCCCTTATAAGCTTCTTTTCTTAACCCGGCTGCTTAAGGAAATGAGACATTTGCAGTACTGCTTTTCATCTGGGTTTTTTTCTGCCTGTCAGTGCCCTGGTAGTAACATAGGAATCCACCAAGAAACTTCATCTACATCTGAAAGAGGTAGACTCTCAAAAGAAAATGACGTTCTTACTGGTTCTGCGGCAATAAGCAGGTAGGGGAGAACAGCAAGCTAAAATAGTGCCGTCGTGGGGGATTATTGGACATAAATTGTGACATATTTAGGGTGGCAGCAGCTGGCTGATGAGCCAGCAAGCTCAGCGCCCGATAGCTGTAGTATGGGTGTCCCTTGCAGAACTGGGAGCATCAGGACGGTCCTGAATGAGACTGAGGTGGATAAATGTGTAGGAAATCAAGGTTCAGGAATTTTAAGACTATTGGAACAACTTATTTTCTTGCCTTATGCTATCCTTTTAAGAATGTACTGTTTATGGTTTTAAAGCTAAAATCAGGTTTGGAGTTTGTATAACTTTTCTATTTGAGGATCACAATGTATTACATGAGCGTTAGATTATTTTCACACACACACCTGAAACAGGCACTCACTCTATTAACAAGCAAAACATGTAAACTGGCCTTGCTCATTTAAAGTACAGCTCCAGCTTTTTCTTGGTGGATCTTATTGACTATTACCTTTTTAATATACCTATGTAAAAATCATACATATGAAAAATAAAATAACAGTAAATGTGTCAACTATGTAAAATACTCAGATACTAAACTATTAAAATTATTAGGCTTCTCCACCATTGATTAAAAACTCTAGTATCTGGTTTCATATATATGTATGACATTAATTCTGAAAAGAGCAAGTATAAAGAATAAATTTGGAATGCTTTTAAACATACTGATTTTCTGGGGGTTTCAGAGGACAGACTTTTGTTTAATTGTATTTCTGGGCTGTTGCCAGGCTGTCACTATTCCCTAGAGCTGAATCTCTGGACATCAGAGGTTCTCCCCTGGAGCTGTATCTATAGACATTAAAGATTCAGAGTCATTACATACCTTAAGCTAGGAGAGACAGGGGACTAGGTCCTAATTACAGCTTATGTCCAGTCAAGGTTCTTTAAGCTTAATGCAGAAGCCTTGATGCAAATGAAAATCAGGTCCTCACTCACTTCAAAAGTACTCACAAAAAAGGTTAAAATTCCGTTTAACTTCCTCTTCTTATCAAAGTCTCGGAAAAAGAGAGCCTTTTCACAACCACCAAGGCACTGCATGTTTTATCTGAAGTCTGCCGTTTAAAAAGGGTGATTGATTTTTCCACATTAAGGGCAAAATAGCAGGAGATCTGTGCCTCACTAACTCTGACACACATACCTGCCAGCAACAGAGAAGCTCACTCTTCAAATCAAAATGGGATTTCTGGGTTTTAACTGCAGGACTTGCAAGGCTCAATTCCTTTGGCCTTGTCTTAAATTAAGAGCCAGAAATTGTTTCCCCGTAAGACTTCAAGTTAGATCTTTGCCAAGGCCATGGGTCACTCGATTGCATCCAGAAGTTTACTCTAAACTTAGCTGGTGATGTGTTGATGTGATGAGGTTTTAGCGCATGATACTTCATAGTGACCGAAGCTGGTTCCCATGATCTTTTAATTCAGTTGGGGAATAGGAGTACAGAAAATCTGAATATAATTTTCAGGTTTTTATTCCATGTTATATTTTTCCAGAAATGCAAGCACTTATGTGGACCTTTGACTTCTCACTTCTATCTGTAGGCCATAGAGTTATTCATGGAAATGAAAAATAAAACTGCCATGTAGATGCACTGCTGTGAAAAAACTATTACTAATTAAATGCGGAGTGACTATGATAAAACCTCTTGGTAATATGCCTGGCCACTGTGGGACAAGAGGTCACGCTTCACGTGCCAGGAATGACAGCGTGATGCTACAGGGGTTTGAGAACCAGTCGGAGAGTCAGTTCTCTAGTTCAGTGACCTCACTTCAGTGGGAACTGTATAAACACAGAAGTCGACCAAATAAATTTAGATGTATTTATAGCTCCCTTGTGTAGTGAAGTACACTGAAGACAAGGGATGTAGAAATTACAGATTGCCAGCAATGGTAACAGAAAACAACAACAAACACAACTTTAAATATATATTATAGAGAGCAGACAAGGAAAAAAACCCAAACTTTCCAAAGACAACTGCCAATAGCTCGGTGACACTCAGCTTTTCCATACCAGGATCCTTTTCCTATCTGGTCTGCCTCCTCCTAAGAGGAGCCTGCATCTTACTGAACAGTCTGGGCAGAACAGATTGGCTGGGGTCCTCCTAGAAACCTTGCAATAACATTAAGGCTTCCTCGCCTCAGTGCCTAACCGGAAAAGGAGAATATCATTTTCTTGCTTACTGGGTATTGTACAGAGAAAGTATTTGAATTATTTCTTCAGAATGAAAGGAAGGAAATACTAAGTAAGAACTGCTTTAAGAGGTATTAAAGAACTGTGTTAAATTTCTTGAGGCTAAAATGAAGAAAATTCTCCACAGTCCAGTCTCCCACACATCCCATTCCCATACATTTTGCAGAGACCTATAGGATGATGTAAAACAAGTCCAGAAGCAACACAGGAGACTGCAATTTTCATTAAAACCATTGGTTTACCATGTGATTCAAGAGCAATTCTCTCACCCTTAACGCTGCAGCTCTGCGAGACAGTGCTGCCTGTACACCACCTTTGCACTCCCAGTACCTACTGTGCAAACTGTATCCTGGGACAAACATCTGCAAGAAGGGAAGACCCAACAGGCAAGCCTTCTGCACTGTGAAACTGAAAGAGAGATACATATCCTTGTATTACAGCACAGGCATATTGCAAATACACACACAAATGAAGTTTTTTATGAGAACGTGTAATAAACTATCTAGAAAGCTCGTTGCGTGTCTTTGCCGCAGATCATCAGGAGTTAAAAGGAGGGGTATCTGTGCGGGATTCCTGCAAGAAAGTCACTGCCTTGAAGGGTCTTTCTGTGAGCTGTAATCTTCATTCAAGGGTTTATTTTTATGAAGCATCTCTTCATCGTCAGCGTAACGGCTTCATGAACGAGCTCAAAATTGTAAGCAAAAATAATTTAATCCTTCAGTCTCTGAAGCACAGCATCATTTATTGCTATACAGCACTGCTAGAACAAGACAAATAGTGGTAAAGCATTATTTCTTGGATGGCAGTTACAAAGGGCATTCTATGCTTTCTTTGGGAAAAGAGGCCACATTTTAATTTTTTCAGTCCTCTAGTATTTGTTCCTCTTTTCAGGCTTCACTGACAGTGCTACAGGAAGTTTTGTAGCAAATACCTTTTATCCCCTAGGATGCGTAGCAGCTGGCCTGGCTGACGGACCTACAACTCTGCGCATTTTTCAAATGTTTCCTTAACTGCTTTTTAGGAACAGCTATTTTTATAAATCTTTTGTAACTTCTAAGTTGTCCAACCTTTGTGGAAATTCCTTTCCAAATAAATACAAAACAATCCCTTCACTACTTCTGAATCAGTCATTTCTGCCCTTCCCATTCAGTCTTGCACTTATTTTCAGTTTCCCTTGCCCCCCCTTTATTGTTTGCAAATGTTTATTTTTCCCATTTTGTACTTACAAAAGTATAATTTCATTTTTTTCTATCCTCCCATTTTAAAAATATTTTTGTGTACTTATATCTCTTATCTTTCCATTTCCAAATAATTCTGCTTTTTTTTTCACTTCCCATTGCCATAGTTCTTTGTAGAGGCTTTTTAGTCCACAGCAGTAGTAAAAAATATTTTGTGATGCTGAGAGAAGTGAGTTTACTTCTTCCTGCTTGAAGGCCTGCAGGTTTCCTCTCAGTCATGTGGGTTTCCTTGGCTTCTAATTAAGAAAAACAAAAAAAAAAAAGACAAGAACTATGTGTTCTTGGCTTGTCATAGTATTTTATTACCTTGAAGGACAGAGATCACCTTGTTTGGCATAAAATGAAAACTTTAGAACAAGCAGCTTGGGTTTTGTTTTTGTTTTTTAATAATTTTTATTTGGCATCACCAGTGAAGCCTTTCATGTTGCTGAAATCCATTGCTGTCTTTGAAAAATCAGTCATCCTAAGCTGATACAAAATCAGTTCAAAGAGAGATGTTTCTTACTTTATGATTTCTTAGAAGCTTTTGAATGTGTCACCTCAAAAGAAGGATAATAAATACTTAAAATATGTTCCTACTCTCTTCTATGAAGCAATAATCATGGTTATAACTTCTGGCCTTCCACATATCACAACACAAAAGCTATGTTGAAAGAATATTAGGAGGTTGAGAAATCACATCCTGAAAAGTTAGGAAATGCCAACCAGCATTACTTTGGCTTTCATGCACTTAGGCACGATGATACAGTTCTTAGTTATATGTGTCCACCTTTTTTTTTTAAAACCAGAACAAAAGGTTCACTAAGTGAACAATTACCATGTATTTGCTTTCTCTTTATGGCTAGGTGGGTGATCCACCATACTCTGCTGTTTTGTCTACTGGGCTGACCACTAGCGGTGATGGATTCTCATCTTCTGTGCAAATGTAAGTTATATGCTTTTGACCTTTAGTCTCCAAATATACATTATCGTAAGGGGAAATATGAGAATTAACCATCTTGGATCCACTCCCGGGTTTGGAACGGCATGTGCTCCTGGGTGCAAGACTATTCTGCTTGTTGTCCCTTCTACCTACTCCTGCAAGTCTTTCTCCCACTTCAGCAGACTGAATACTTCAATTATAGACTTCTGCCCAGTCTCAGTCTTCTTGTGCAGTCAGTTTTAAGATTAGATCTAAACTGCCATCTGAAAACCTCCATTTGGCCATCCCATTACACAGGAGGTACCTGAACTCCGAAGAGCTGGGATTCATCTATTTGAGGTAGTTGCCATGGGCTCCTCTTACAGTCAGAGAAGAAACAGGAACTTACAGGACACCGTTGATCCATTTGAGACTTTAAGAGATAAATTGCTGCCCAGACATCTCTGACACATTGAACACCTATTCACTCTGAATTTTATGCAAAGGTGTTTCTTAGTAACATACTAACTGCCCTTTCAATTGCTGGCAGCATTTGTTTCAGGTTTTCTTCTCATTTTTTTGAGTTGTATCTTTTTAGATCTGCTTTGTTCCTTGGATTTTTTTCCCCATATTTATTTTACTTGCTTCTTCTGCTTAGTTGTTCTGGATCTTGGCTTCTTTATTATCTTAATTGGCATTTCTCTTTTTTTTTTTTTTTTTTTTTCCAAGAGCAGTGTTTCAGCATTTAAAGGTTTGACAGGTTAATGATGACAAAAAGGAATATACTTAAACCTCATTATATTTTTCAACTTCAAAGAGTTTTCCTCATATTTATTAATGTATCTTCACAATATTTGAGTCAGAATTATCACTGCTGTTTCAAAGCTAGGGGAACTGAAGTGCAGACATTAAAGCCTAACCGTCTTATATATTTAACAGGTACAAATAGCCAGCAGGAGGCCTAATCTGTGGGAAGCAGAAGTCTGGTACTTAGAGGTTTTTCAAAGCTTGTATTTGCTGTTGTCCAGGTTCCCCAAACTCTTTGAGTCTGTGCTCTGGTGCAGTGAATTTAAATACCTTAATAATCTTTAAAAACCCATAGTATTCTCAAAGGCTGCTGTAGTACTCCAAACGACTACCTAAACCAAAGCTAACCTAAACCATTTGCTACCTGGTCTAAACCAAACTAGTACTATGCAGTAATACCTTACGGCATGTAGGTGGATTTTCTCTAAACATGATATAAAATTCCTCCATGTACACTAAAGTGGAAGAGAGAATTGCAGACTAAGGATTAAAGTTCTAAAACTTCACGGATTATGGGAGGGAGGGAAGCATTACAGCTGTCTTGTCTTCAAGCTGCTTGCCCCATAAAGACTTCAGTTCAAAGCACTACACCCCTCTATTACAATGAACTGGCATTCCCACTTGTGCCGATACATGGCAAAAGCATTACTGTGCAAAATTCTCTATTGATTTAGGTCTGAAAGGATCCTACATTGCTAAATATGAAAAAATTAATGTGGGCTTTAACACTATGAACGTTTTTAGCCAGTTTATTATGCTAAATTACTAATACTCTTCTAAGTAGTGCATGTTAATACCATATATCCTAAAAATCTTAATCATGTAGGTATACTCTTCAGTTCATTCTATGTGATCCTCCACTACCACTCTTATAATCTACAGAGGACGGAGGAAGAGTGTTCTCTACACAATATTCATTCTAAATCATTACCAATGCAATCTTTAAAAGAAGGTCTCTTTGTCCATTGTAGGTTGTAAAAATAGAGAGTAATATCTTCATCAGGTATCATAGCTTGCTTTTTTTTTTATTGTAGTGGTTGTTCATTGGTTACTAAGTTCTGTTTACTTTCAATTGTAAGTACAAACTCATACAATTACTTTGCTTTTAAGAAACACTCATTCACAAAAGCCTGTAAAATAGAATTGAGATCACTGTTACACTTTTCTATAAAATATTAAAGAAACAGTACTTCAGAATATTATCACGCAGGATGTTGAGGCGCTACTCCACACAAAATATTATCTTCAACTAGTTACAATGAGTTAATTTTCCCAGTATTGTTTTAAAACTTGATATTCCAGATTGACATTAACTACCACTGCTACAAAGTTTCTAGAGTTTATCGTGAAGTAAGGTTTGAGGAAAGTTAATATACTCTCTATTAGAAATAACTGTGAATATTTCTGTGAATACAGAAAACAATTTATAATGGAAGTTTATATTGTCATCGGATCTCTTTTCTTTTTCACCAGCAACAGATAAATCCATCATAGTATTTTATCATATTTTCAAGTGAAAACTAATAGCTGGTAAAGGCACAAACGCATTTGCACATCAGAATGAATATTTTGTGTCTCTCCAAGTGGCATGTAATACATCAAGAACCGTCGTATGCTAATTATACCTCATTTGTGGTTCAGAAAGGCAGTACACATACTGACTATAGTAACGGTTTTGCTTAAGCAACAGTTAAGACTTGTATGACTTCAAAAGGAATAATTATTATTATTTAAGACCACTTGGAGGATTCACCTTTGAATTCACTGTATTTTATAGGTTCTGTAACTGCAAAACACTTCCGCTTTAGTGGGCACAAAAAGGTGAAGAATAAGTATGTTCATTTTTAAACTCCAGTTCCTGCTGAAATTGTAAATGACTTTTAAATGAAGTATTCTGAAGCACGGGAACAGTCATTTCAGATACAGAGCCTCCAAGTGGAACGTGCCACTGAAGGACAGTCTCATACCATAAATGTACCTTGGTTCTGAAATGACTTTGAGTCAGTCCGCCTGTTTTGTCACCTCACATTTCATGTGCCAAGATGAAGTTACTGTATTCATAAAATCGTGTTTATGTTCAAAACAACTAATTCTAATTTACACATATTTTCATGAAATCTGAGTTCAAAAAGAGCCTAAACCTTTCATTTCTTTTTATTGTTTGGCTACAGTGGAAAAACAGTTTTCAGGGCCAAAGACTTGGGATATCTGCTTCCTTAGCTGTCACTTTGCAGTGAGCTGCAGAAACAGATTGTAAGAAAACTGCACATATATTTTAAATATATTTCTAATTGTTAGCATGCTGCACAAACCTACACAGTTCAAATTTCAGCCTTAGGTACCCGTAGAGAAATGTGGATATTTGGAAGACATTCTATATTCCTTCTATCTTCTCGCACACTTACCCCCATTTTTGGTGCTTTTGGACTTAATACCACAGCAGCATGATTCTAAGCACATGATAGAAAAAAACATCGGACTTAAATGTTTAGCCTAACCTCATTTTCCCCCTTTCCCTTGCTCCCGCTTCCCAGGAGCTGTGCCAATGCTACTTTACAGATTCTTCACTCCAGCAGTGGCTGGGGGGGTCCCTGTCACCCCCTTTTTCCAGCAAAGGGCTACGGCACAACAGAACAGCTGTGCTAAGTGTGGGCTTAGAGGAGATGGGGTTGTCCTGGCAGAGCACACGCGAGAGAGGAGTTTGTGAACGTGGACACAGTCCTGCATCACAGGATTATACTGGAAAAGGAGGTGGCCCCAATGTCCATTGATCTTTGAAGTCCTGCAAGCAGAAGTCCTTTTCTTCCCCACACGCTTTGTTGACAAACAGATGGTTAGAAAGAAAAAAAAAAAATCCTTTTCTTTTTTCCTGATTGTTGTATTTCCCTTTTCTTTCTTCACCTACATATTCTACATGTTTCTTCTTTCTTCTGCACCTTCTCACATCCCTCCCATCCAGCTTGCTTCTCCCTTCAACCTTCCTTAACACATGTATTATCCTATTTCTGTCACACTTTCATTTTTCCTCTTTCATAGAATCATTTAGGCTGGAAAACCTTCAAGATCATCAAGTCCGACCGTTAACCTAGCACTCACAAGTCCACCACTAAACCATGTGCCTAAGCACCACATCTACACCTCATTTAAATACCTCCAGGGATGGGGTCTCAACCACTTCTCTGGACAGCCTGTTCCAACGCTTGACAACCCTTTTGGTGAACAAAGTTTTCATAATGTCCAATCTAAACCTCCCCTGGCACAACTTGAGGGTGTTTCCTATTGTCCTATCGCTAGTTACTTGGGAGACTGACACCCACCTGGGCACACTGCTGGCTCATATTCAGCCGGCCGTCAACCAGCACCCCCAGGTCCTTTTCTGCCAGGCAGCTCTCCAGCCACTCTTCCCCAAGCCTGTAGTGTTGCATGGGGTTGTTGTGACCCAAGTGCAGGACCTGGTACTTGGCCTTGTTGAACCTCATACAGTTGGCCTCTGCCCATCGATCCAGCTTGTCCAAATCCCTCTGTAAAGCTTACCTACCCTCAAGTAGATCGACGCTCCTGCCCAACTTGGTGTCATCTGCAAACTTACTGAAGGTGCACTCGGTCCCCTTGTCCAGATCATTGATAAAGATGTTAAACAGAACTGTCCGCAACACTGAGCCCTGGGGAACACTGCTTGTGACTGGCCACCAACTGGATTTAACTCCAGTCACCACAACTCTTTGGGCCTGGCCATCCAGTCAGTTTTTTACCCCGCAAAGAGTGCATCCATCCAAGCCATGGGCAGCCAGTTTTTCCAGGAGAATGCTGTGGGAAATGGTGTCAAAGGCTTTACTAAAGTCCAGTAAACAACCAGCTCAGCCTTTCCCTCAT